>CAUYQV010056802.1:0-20611 GCA_963574575.1 Galagoides demidoff | reverse complement strand
GATACTTTGCTAAGAAGAATATTTTCCAGCTCCATCCATGTAAACATGAAGGAGATAAAGTCTCCATCTTTCTTTATGGCTGCATAGTATTCCATGGTGTACATATACCACAATTTATTGATCCATTCATGGGTTGATGGGCACATGGGCTTCTTCCATGATCTAGCAATTATGAATTGGGGTGCAATGAACATTCTGGTACAGATATATTTATTATAGCATGATTTTTTGTCTTCTCGATATATACCTATCAGAGGAATTATAGAATCAAATGGCAGATCTATTTATAGTTTTCTAAGTGTTCTCCAAATGACTTTCCAAAAGGGACGTATTAGTTTGCAATCCCACCAGCAGTGTAGAAGTGTTCCCTTTTCTTCACAACCACACCAACATCTGTGATTTTGTAATTTTGTGATATGGGCTAAACTTACTGGGGTTAGATGATATCTCAAAGTAGTTTTGATTTGCATTTCTCTGATGATTAAGGATGGTGAACATTTTTTCATATATCTGTAGGCCGTGTGTCTGTCTTCTTCAGAGAAATTTCTCTTCAAGTCCCTTGCCCACCCTGAGATGGTATCACTTGTTCTCTTCTTGCTAATACGTTTGAGTTGTCTGTGGGTTCTCATTATTAAGCCTTTGTTGGATACATAACCAGCAAATATCTTTTCCTACTCTAAGGGTTGTCTACTTACTTTTCTTACTGTGTCCTTGGCAGTGCAGAAACTTTTTAATTTGAGGAGTTCCAGTATTGTATTTTTGAAGTTGCTTCAATTGCCTGGGGGGTCCTTCTCATAAAATATTTGCCCAGGCCAATTTCTTCAAGAGTTTCTCCTACACGTTCTTCTAGTGTTTTTATGGTTTCATATCTTAAATTTAAATCTTAAATCCAGTGAGAGTCTATCTTAGTTAGTGGTTACAGGTGTGGGTTCAGTTTCAGTCTTCTGCAGGTTGCCAGCCAGTTCGACAAACACCATTTGTTAAATTCGGAATCTTTTCCCCACTCAATGTTTTTAATTGGCTTGTCAAAGATCATATAGCAGTAAGTAGCTGGGTTCATCTCCTGGTTCTCTATTCTGTTCCATACATCTACTTCTCTGTTTTTGTGCCAATACCATGCTGTCTTGATCACTATGGATTTATAGTATAGTCTGATGTCTGGTAGGGTGATTCTTCCTGCTTTGTTTTTATTTATGAGTAATGTCTTGACTATTCAAGTTTTTTTTCTGATTCCATATAAAGTATTATTTTTTCAAGATCTTTAAAGTATGACAATGGAACTTTAACAGGGATTGCATTAACATTATATATTGCTTTGGGTAGTATGGACATTTTAACAATGTTGATTCTTCCCAGCCATGAGCATGGTATTTTTCCATTTGTTAACATTTTTCAGTTATTTCTTTTCTTAGAGTTTCATAATTCTCTTTATAGAGATTTTTCACGTCCTCTGTTAAGTAAACTCCCAAATATTTCATCTTCTTTGGCACTACTGTGAACGGAATAGAGTTCTTGACTATTTTTTCAGCTTGACTATTGTTGGTATATATAAAAGCTACCAACTTATGGGTGTTAATTTTTTATCCTGAGATGCTCTGTATTCCTTTATCACTTCTAAGAGTTTTGTAGTAGAGTCCCTGGTATTTTCCAGGTATACAATCATGTCATCTGCAAAGAGTGAAAGTTTAATCTTTTCTGATCCCATGTGAATACCCTTGATTGCCTTTTCCTTCCTAATTGTGATGGCTAAAACTTCCATTACAATGTTAAAGAGCAATGAAGACAATGGGAAACCTTGCTTGGTTCCTGATCTGAGTGAAAATGATTTCAATTTATTTCTATTCAACATAATATTGGCTGTGGGTTTGCTGTAGATGGCCTCTATCAGTTTGGGAAAAGTCCCTTCTATGCCAATTCTCTTAAGTGTTCTGATCATGAAGGGATGCTGGATATTATCAGAAGCTTTTTCTGCATCAATTGAGAAGATCATATGGTCTTTATTTTTTAATTTGTTTCTGTGATGAATTACGTTTATAGATTTATGTATGTTGAACCAGCCTTGAGATCCTGGGATGATACCCACTTGGTTGTGGTGTATAATTTGTGTGATGTGTTGCTGGATTCTGTTTGTTAGGATCTTGTTGAATATTTTTGCATCAATGTTCATTAGTGATATTTGTCTATAATTTTCTTTTCTTTTTGGGTCTTTTCCTGGTTTAGGGAATCAAGGTGATGTTTGCTTCATAAAATGTGTTGGGTAGTATTCCACCTTATTCCATATTTTGGAAAAGGTTAAGTAGTGTAGGTATTAGTTCTTCTTTAAAAGTTTGGTAGAATTCTAATGTGAATCCATCTGGTCCCAGGCTTTTCTTTTTCAGGAGATTTTGTATAGTTGATGCTGTTTCAGAGCTTGATATAGGCCTGTTCAACATTTCCACTTGGTTCTGACTAAGTCTTGGAAGGTGGCGTGCTTCCAAGTATTGGTCGATTGCCTTCAGATTTTCATATTTGTGAGAGTAAACTTTCTTGTATTCATGCAGGATTTCTTGAATTTCTGAGGGGTCTGTTGTAATTTCGTCTTTACCATTTCTGATTAATGAAATTAGACATTTAACTCTTTTTTTCTTGGTTAGGTTGGACAAAGGTTTATCAATTTTATTGACCTTTTAAAAAAAAACAACTTTTTGATTTGTTAAACTGTTGTACAATCCTTTTGTTTTCAATTTCCTTTAATTCTGCTCTAATTTTGATTATTTCTTTTCTTCTGCTGGGATCTGGATTGGAGTGTTCTTCCCTTTCCAGTTGCTTGAGATGTCCTATTAAGTTGTTAACTTCCTCTCTTTCTGTTTCCTTGAGGAAGGCTTGCAGTGTGATAAATTTCCCTCTTAGGACTGCCTTTGCAGTATCCCAGAGGTTTTGGTAACTCGTCTCTTCGTTATCATTTTGTTCCAAAAGTTTGGTAATTTCCTTCTTGCTCTCGTCTCTGACACAGCTATCACTGAGGGTAAGGTTATTTAGCTTCCACGGTTTTTATTTGGGTCTGAAGATTCCTGTTGTTACTGAGTTCAACTTTTATTCCATGGTGGTCAGAGATGATGCAAGGAATAATTTCTATTTTTTTAAATTTGCTGAGGTTAGACTTGTGACCCAGGTTGTGGTCTATTTTGTAGTATGTTCCATGGGCTGATGAGGAAAATGTGTATTCAGTTTTATTAGGGTGAAATGTTCTATAGATGTTTGTTAAATCCAAATGCCGAATGGTTAAGTTTAAATCCGAAATTTCTTTGCTAAGCTTCTTGTTGGAGGATCTATCCAGCACTGCCAAAAGAGTGACTGTGATGGAGCTTGGAGTAATCAGGTTGCTCATGTCTGTTAGACTGTCTCATAAATTGAGGTACATTCTAGTTGAGTACATAAATATTGATAATTGAAATCTCATCGTATTGAGTATTACCCTTAACAAATATAAAGTGACCATCCTTATCCTTGCTCACTTTTGTTGGTTTAAAGCCTATCGTATCTGTGAATAAAATTTCAACACCTTTTTTCTGCTTTCCATTAGCCTGGTATATAGATGACCATCCCTTCACCCTTAGTCTATGCCTGTCTTTCAAAGTACAGTGAGATTTTGTATGCAGCAGATATCTGGCTGGAGTTTTTGTATCCAGTCAGCCAACCTGTGCCTCTTTAGAGGGCAATTTAAGTCATTCACATTGATTGAGAATATTGATAAGCCTGGTAGAATTTTGGGTATCGAGTTTTTCAAAAGTCCAGTGGACCTCTTTAATCCTTTTTCCACTATGCAGATTGGAATTTGATCAAAATTTTCTGGGTAGGTTTATTTATGGGGTGGAGGATTGTGCTGATCATTATGGAGGATAGGTCTGAGAATATCCTGGAGGGCTGGTTTAGTTATGACAAATTTCTTCAACATGTGAATGTCTTTAAAGTATTTAATTTCTCCATCATAAGTGAAACTCAGTTTAACTGGATACAGGATTCTGGCTTGAAAGTTATTTTGTTTTAGGAGATTAAAGGTCGATGACCACCCTCTTCTAGCCTGAAAGTTTTCAGCAGAGAGATCTGCAGTCATTCTAGTATTCTTCCCCTTTTAGGTTAAGGTTTTCGTGCTTCTAGCTGCTTTCAGAATTTTCTCTTTCATGCTAACTTTAGTGAAGTTTGTTATGATATGCCTGGGGGATGTCTTGTTTGGGTTGAGTTGCACTGGAACTGTCTGCTATCTGAATTTCAGAATCTCTTGGCATGTCTGGAAAGGTCTCTTTCATAATTTCATGAAGAAGAGCCTCTGTGTTTTGTGAAGCATCTTCGTCGCCTTCAGGGATTCCTACAAGGCGAATATTAGTTTTCTTCGAATTATCCCAGAGCTCTCTGAGCAAGTGATCTGCTTTTGCTCTCCATTTTTCTTCATTTTTGTGTGCTTGAGTGTATTCAAAATCTTTGTCTTCAGTGTCAGAGATCCTCTCCTCTGTCTGCTCCATTCTCTGACTGAGGGATTCAACCATGCTTTTCAGATCTTTGAGGGCTATAACCACTTGCTTCAGTGTGTCATAGTCATCTTTGGTCAATTTATCTTTGAAATCCTTGAATTCTTGAGACAGCTTTTGAATAATTTGAAATTCTAGTTCCCTCCTTTCCTCCATTCTGTTGATCTTATTCACTAGCTGGATTCTGAACTCGACTTCTGACATCTCAACCATCTGTTTATGAAAGGAATCTTCAATTGCATCTGCCACATCCTTCCTTGGGGGGGGGGTTGATCTCCTCTGGTTGTTCTGGTTACCAGAGTTTTTCTGCTGATTCCATCCAATGCTGAATTTGCACCTTTTGAAGACAGTCCCTAAAACTGTTCTGCCAGTCGCTTCTTTTGGTTTTCTAGAGAGACAGAGCATGTCTACCCACAAAAGCCTCAGGAGTGTAAGGTGTATTGTTCCCACTGCTGCGGCTGTTGCTCTTTGCCTTGGGGTATCACTGCTCCAGTGTAGTGCCCTCTCAACTGGCCATCCTCTCACAGTTCTCAGACTGGGTGTTGAATGCCAGAGCTCCCAGGGGGTGGGGGAGCAACCTGCAGGCAGCCACGCAGGGGATATGCTGGATGGATGGATCAGTCTTCAGTGCATGCCAGTGGGGAACGCCCAAGGAGCAGAGACAGCAACAGGCAGGCAGCCACACAGGAGATGTGCTAGCTGGATGAATCAGTCCTCAGTGCACGCCACCAGGGAGCCCCTGGTGAGCCCCCAGGGAGTGGGGACAGCAGCCGGTCAGGCAGCTGGGCACGGGACGTGCTGCCTAGTGGGACTCAGTCCTGGGTACATGCAGGCAACCAGTTCCTGGGGAGTGGGGACAGGAGCCAGGCAGGCAGCCAGGTGCCGGACATGCTGGCTGGCAGCATTCAGTCCTGGGTGGGCGCCGGCAGTGAGCCCCTGGGGAGCCGGGACAGCAGCCGGGCAGGCAGCCAGGCACCAGACGTGCCAGCTGATAGGACTCAGTCCTGGGTGCACACCAGCGACCAGTCTGTGGGAAGCGGGGACAGAAGCCAGGCAGGCAGCTGGCCGCGGGACACACTGGCTGGCAGGATCAGTCCGCATGGAGCACGCGTGACTCAGACAGTTCTCCCAGTGAAGAACCAGGGCTGGGGCTTGGTCCTACAGGGGTGGAGGGATGTTGCTCCTGGGTCTCCTCTCACTGTCTCTCCAGGCAAGGGGGGGAAGGGCGGACTGGAAATTCAAAATGGCAGTGCGAACACCAGTTCCACTTTTCTGCCTCGGAGAGGGTGTTTGGGGTCTCAGCAGGGTCCTTCCAGGGGAGTAGACCCCACTGTCAGTAGCTCTCACTCGTGGTGTGAGATAATAGGTCCTCAGTTTATCTGTCACCTGTAGGAGACACAGATGACTGGTTGAAGAGAAAACAAAGGAAAATCACAACTTTCTTCAGGGAGGAGATAGACACTTTTCTTTTGGGGTGTTTTATGTACCTGTAGATTGTTTTCTAGGAGTTGCTGCTTGCCTCAGCAGAGGTGTCATGCTGGTATCACTCTTCTCTCTCAGCTGGGCTCCCAGTCTTCAACTTTGTTGGGTGTTTTCTAGACTTCATCCTTCCCTCTGGATGGGAGCTTCTGTCAGAGACTGGTACCTGTTGGCCATCTTGCCCCTAGCAGTCAAGGTTCTTTAAAATCAGAACAAAAGTGCTAGAAAATGCATGCAGATATGAAGAGACTGTGTCTACACTGGTGCAGATAATGTATAATTAATCTAAAGGAGTTTTTGGCTGGAATGTAGGAACTGGCATTGAAATTTGTTTTACATTTGGTGAGATTTTTACCACAACAGGGAACACATCTTTTAGCCTGAAATCATTCTTTGAGAAATATCAAGCATCAGTCACTGCTCTCAAGGCACAGAAATCCCAAGGTCTAAAGGAAAACATCATTTTCCAAATAGAGTTAAGGAATTTTATTTCAAAGCATACAGATCTAATCATCCTTTGTTATAGATACAGACTAGCACATGTGTATATATGCACATGCATACACACACAACACAAATATGCACATACACATGCACACAAATACACATGTATATATACATACACACAGAGACACATGTATATACAGACACAGAGACACAGACATGTATATTGCATACATGGACATACATGCGTATACAGACACATATACCAATACAGAGACACAGACACGTATATCACAGACACACGACAGACACACAGACATAGACATAGACACAGACACATGCATATACACAGAGACACAGACACATAGACACATATACACACACATAGACACAGAGACACATATACACAGACACACACACACACCCTCCTTATCCCCAAGCTCTCTGCTCACTTTCTCAGCCCCAATGTGTTTGGCGCTCTCTGCTCTATTCTCTCAGGCAAGTACATCCTGGAGCTCTGAGATTTCAGAGAACAAGCAGCATTCATCAGTTTTTAAAAAAAACTCCAAGATCTGTCATTGGAATGTTTTACAGATAAGGTCATCTTAGCAAGACAGGTTCACTCCGACTACTCTAAAATGTCTCAATGAATTACTGAAGTTCTTTTCCCTTCTTGATAACTTTCTTAAGATGATACAACCTTGAAACAATTTCTGAGTGTACAGTTTGCCTGCACATAGGAATGGGTGTTGCCCCCTGCCCCTGCCCATGTGAACCTCTCACTATAAGGTCTCCTGCTTCCCATAACAAGGCAGTGAATAGAAGCCTACAGATCCCAGTGAGAAGGAAGAGTGGAAGTAAAGTGATTAGCTTTTGGCTTGGAAATGTTCAGAATATAATATAAGTTCTATCATCTCTTATGAGCTCCAGCTGACCCCTTTGGACACTCACCAGGGACCCTACACTTCACAGAACCAACCACAGACCCCAGCCTGAGAAGGCAGCTCCTGGAAACATATGGTGTCTTCTTAGTGGCTCAGGATACTTAATTGGGGGTACCATTTAAAAATGAAATACTTCTGGAAGGGATATCATGTTAATAATTTGACAACCAAGAGTGAATTAACTATAAAATGGCTTTCCAGATGAGAGAGGGGGTTGGCCAGACCGCCTGGCAGAGATGGTCAATGAGTACCCACCTGGGTGCCAGGTGAGAAAAGCAGCCAGAGTTCTTCATGAGGCTGTGGTTGGGGGACAGTGGGAAGGGCTGGTTCTTTGAAGACACCTGCACCTGTCTTGGAGTCACACAGACACAAACCACCTCCACTGGGAAGCCAGAGCCACAGTGAGCAGAGGCACAGCACCCCCTGCTGAATTTCCTAATTTTATTACCTACTAGCTCTTGGAGGTGAGTGGGTCAAAATTATAATTCCATTTTAATAGATCTTGTCATCAATTTATGCTCAGCAAAGTTGGTTCATTACATTAGTGCACTCGGAGCAGGAAGGCAGAGCTGTTCTGAGTCTCCAGGTGGTCCCGAGGTTCGATGCAAAAATAATCCAGTCTTTTAGTTTTGATTCCCTGTCCATTGATTTGCATGAGGCACATTAAATTCCAAACTTTGGAGATGGCTGATGTGGTCATTGAATTGTGGCTCTGTCATAAAGAGACTATTAAGAAAGTGCAGAAGCAAGAGCCATGCGATTTCCAGTGGGACAGAGAATGGAGTAATTTTATTTTGAGCTCAATTTCATGTCCAAAGTTTAGTAGAGCCCAGGCCCATGCCATCATATAAGCATGCAGAGCCCAGTGTGCAGGGTGGGGGGGTGCTCATTCTGCTCCGAACCTAACTCAGTTCTGCACCAGCAGGCACAGCCTGATGACTGTGCTGCTTCAGCTGAGGAAGGGGTCATGCCCTGTGACTGTGAGGCTTGTGGGGTGGCCTGTGTGTCCTGGTCCTGTCTTTGAACTTGGGGACCCCCAGTCAAGAGGGAGCGTGAGGACAAGAGAGTTCTGTGGCTGCAAGGAAAGGGTGGGACCCCGGCCCCAAGGTGGAAAGGCTACAGTCAGGTGGCATGTGATGAAGTCAGATATCACGGTCAAGACTGATGCCTTTTTGGCAGTTGAGTGAGCACGAGATGCTCCAAGGTCCCTCTGAGCTGGTGGCCCCCACTGTGTATTTGGGGCTCTTGAGTCAGGCCCCATTCTATGACCCCTGCTCATGGCCCTGCCTTCTGTGACCCCACCCAAACTACCCACTGGGAAGGCTCCAAGGGGGCCAGCCATCCTTGGGTCAGCAGGCTGGGCATTCCCAGACCCTGCTCCCTGGCACTACTGGGGCTCCCCACTTTATGGCTTTGCAGGAACAACCATCCTAGCTCTATCCTTTTCTGCAAGTGCCACTAGTACCCAGGACAAGGTAACTTGAGCTATTCACCCACTGCCCACATCCCTCACCCTGTGGAGGTCTCTGGCCTCCGGGCCTGTTCACAAGGATGTCAGACACCTGTGGAAGTCTCTTTCTGGCCTCCCGGCCTGTTCACATCTCCTGGAAGCCCCTTGCCCTCCTCCCACTCCAGTCATTCTCTCTGTCCCTCTCACTTTTATTCTATCCTGACGACCATGGACACAACACCTGAAAGGATGTTAAGGTTTCTCCCCTGAAGACACAGTACAGAACCTCCTCCTATGCCTCCATGTCCTAAAAGCTGGGCAGCCCCCTGTTGGATGTTTGAAGGTGTCTGGGGGGAGAAACCAAGGGAGGTTCCGAGGTGAAGAGCACTGAGACCAGGCTAAGGAGAGGGCCCCAAGTAAATTTTGTCTTCCTTTGGCTGAAAACAAGGAATGTCCAGGGGGTTAGGCAACAAGTCTGATGCTTTCTTCAAAAAGCACGGAGTCCTCACATTGTGCTGGTGAGCATAGGCAGATGCACAGTTCTAAGGACAATGGCCTCCAGTTTGCTCTGGTCTCCCATTTCCCAGGGCAGCTGTCCGTTAAAAATTACAGCTGCTGGTAGAAGGCAGCTGTCCCACTATGCAGGGGGAGTAAACAGCTACAAATTTTACTTGGGCACAGTGATTCCCTGTTGCCCTCCAGCGGGGGCTTCTTTCTGGTCACACAGGGTGATCTAGAGTTGGTCCTCAGGATGAGATGAGGGAGCTGGAGCACAGGCCTAGCCTGGCATTGCTGCCTGGTGGGCCTGGTGCTTGTTAGTCACAGCCAGTCTCACTCACTTTTCCTCGTTGCCTACATTTATCTGGGACAGAAATTGTCTCTAGCAAGAGCCTTCTGCAAAGTTCCTGTTTTGTTGTAGTTAAATCAGATCCCAAATATCTCTGCAGCCTGGCTGACACTCATCCTGTGCCTGGGCTTTCACAAGTGTGAGCAGTGGAGAGGAGGAGGTGTGTGATTTGTGATGAAGGCTCGGCACAGCTGGACTCAGAATGTGAGGAAGTATTGTTTATGGAGGATCATATGTCTGGCTCACACCAGAAGAACTGTTCACAACCACAGAGGGACACAAACAGCCATGTGCCACCATGCACAGATATTCACAGCCACTTGCAACCATACACAGCCATGCACATCTGAACACAAATCTGAAAAGCAAGCTGCTAGCAAATAAAATAAGACGCTGCTACCACCTGTGGTGAATGCAGTTTGCAAGGTGTTTTAAGGCAGCAAGAGTTTCCAGGCTTAAAATTTGGTGCTGGCAAAGGTTTTTCTCCTGCTCCTGTTTATACCTGTGTGGAGGTGGCCAGAAACCATGCCTGACAGGGAGAGCTGTGGATGTTGGAAGCTGGGCTTTGGGAGTGGTCCTGGTGAGCAGGTTTTATATGGTTGGATCTTTGAAAGTTTTCAGAATGATTAGGAAGCTGGAATTTTATGTAAAATCTTGCAATTTCTGAGTGCTCAGAAGGCAAACAGAACAAGCCAGTGGGCCTTCTCTAGAGAGGCTGCATCTGGGCTTGAGAAGATTTAAGCATTATGAGCACCAGTCTTGGTGTAACTTCAGAGCAGCTACCATGGACCCTGGGGGTGCGTGCGGGCACCCTGGTGCCCCAGGAGGGCATTACCCTCCCTCCCCCATGCCCTCATTTCCAGATCACTGCGTTCCTCACAGTGTTATTGAAGGAGGAAGGTCAGCCGCCGATCACTGTCAGCCACATGCAGAGACAGGGATAAGTCCACCAAATTTCAGAAGGTCAGAGATACTGGAGAACAGGCACAGTCACCTTTCCAATCTGGTCTACCTCGGTTACAATTCTAACAGTTTTTATAGTGAGAATATAAGAAAACAAACAGGGACAATTTTTATCTGACAGAAAACAACAAGTGGTCTTCACTAGAACAGTACAAAATGTTTAGATAACATAAAAGTAACCTTTACTCTAACAGTATAGAAATAAAAGTAACTGTTAGCGTAACAAAAAATCTAAGAGAATCATCAGAGAAACAACATAACAACCAAGTAACTTGACTCTAACAATATCACAATACTTATTGTCTGTGTGTGATGACCTCTCTAAAAACATCCTCACCATCCTAGTGAAAACTTAACTAGATAATCGTGGGTGGGTGGGTGGGTGGAGAATCAAGCTCAGCAGGTGAGGTCAGCTGCGCTGGTTCAGCTCAGCTTCTCAGACTCCACCTTGCAGGACGCTTTTCTGGCTTCAGAAGGGTTTTGTGCTTGCAGAGGCTCCCGGGAGGGTAGGCAGAGCAATGGTTAAAGCCTCATGTTTCTGGAAAATTGCAGGGCAATTGCTCCTGGAATGTCAGTGTGTGGATTTCCTACCCAGCACCCCCCACCCACGGCTAACCCCATCCACATTCCTGATACATCAACAAGCTTAGTAAAGATGTCTGGGACTGGAGGGTTGGATTGACTCCAGTTCAGACCCCACTTCTGTTCCTTTCCTTGATAAGCTCCTCTTTGGTCCCCAGACTGGCCTCCTCTCCTTTCACATGGACTATCCCACACCCAGTAAATACCATGATAAAAGAAAGAAAGAACACATTTCCCTTTAACAAGGGTAAAAGATAATTGTATCCTGGGTAATTTATTTTTTAAATTCTATTTTGTAACATTCCTCCCAGCAGCAGTACCTGTTACTATAATTTTACTCATTGGTGCTGTTTTGGGTTACTTCCATTTGAATGAGAACTAAAGAATGCTTTTTACTGTGTCAACGCACATTAAGTAATGACACATTACCTTCAATTTTTCCATTTGAATTTAAAGTTTTCCTTTGATCAACATTTATTTGTCAGTTATTTCCACACTCAACTTTTACTAAAATCTGAGGCAAATCAGGAAGCTCATGGCAAGCCCAGTGGGGCTGTCACTGATGTCACACCTCTCTCAGCAGTGGCCAGAAAGCTCACAAGGTCTGTCTTGGCACCTTATTTTTATTTATAAATTCCACTTAATTTTTTGCAATAAAACACTGCAGGTAGTGCATTTGTATGGAAAGTGCACTCCCCTTCTAGAGAGCACTTGTCCCCAGAGGAGCACAGTAATCACCCAGAACACTTTGCTCCATGAGGCTCTTGCCTTCCACAGATTTAGTGTAAAAAAAGGATTAGAATAAAGATTATATGCCAGGGGAAAAATTCAAAAAAGAATTAACTATGAAGCATTGTAATTGCCTATAGGGCCTTGAACTTGTGTTTGTGATATGTAGGAAATGTTAAGAAGTTATTTTATTTCTCTGCATGCTCCGGATGGGGGGTGGGAGGGTGATGGGAAAGATTACCTATATTTCTGCCTAACAAGGGTACAGGTGAACTTTTCTAGAACTGGAATATGATACAATGATTAACCGAATGATGTGAAAGTTATGTTAACCAGCTTGATGAAGGTGTTTCAAATTGTATATGAAACAGCACAATGTACCCCATGTTTGCATCAATGTACACAGAAATCAATTCATAAAAAAAAAAAGTGGGATCTATCCTATGGTCAATAAAGAATATTGTTATTGCCTTTGAAACATACATGTATGGGAAAAGGAAGAAAAAGACGAACCTTGGTAGGTTATTTGTTTGGGAGCTGTTTGCTTTGCTAGCAGTTATTCAGAGGGATGGGAGAGGTTAAGTGCCTCTTTTTCCCTTCTTTATCTCCCACTGGCCAGAGGACCACATGAAGACCAGAGATTAAAATCACTGCTGTGTAAAGGCAATCTGGGCAGGGGCAAACAATGTTCCAAGACTGGCATGTAGGCACCCAGCTCTCAAAACCAGAAAGCAAGTCCCCTTTCCTTTTGTCCACATCTGGTGGAGGGCACATGACCTCCTAGTAAGCTGGACAAGTATTTTCAAAGTAGCCAAGCAGGCCTAGTAATTTCCAGTGGCAGCACTTTGTCCCTCCCCTGAAGGATGTTTAGTCCTTTGGTCCTTTTCCAGTCAGAAATTACTAATGTTGGGGATATGCACTCTTTCAAAACTGTCTTTGACTTTTTCCATAATGAGTTATAAATAAAAAATAAATGACTTCAGGGAACCAGCAATGAGTGAACCTGGCTTCGGAATGGTTCAGATTCCACATAGTTAATAACATCCTTTTGGGCTGGAAGGAAGGCTGTATCTAACTAATTTGTGTTCAGCTGGCAAGTTAAAAAAGAATTTTTGATCAACTTGAAGAATAGTTTTCACATCAACAGTGGGTTCATACTGGAGAAATAAAGATTATTTTAATCCAGGTAGAATTACTTCCATCTCTCTCTCTGGTAACCTAGTGGAATTTAACACGCGTTCTTATTTTAACTTGGGCATTTCTTAACAAATATTAACGCACAGTTCATAAATGCCAGTGAGTTGGTATTTCCTCTTTTCGGAGTTTTCGTATCAGGTGGCATGTAGGTTCATCTGCTAGATTTGCACATTGTGCTGAAAGGCATTATGGACTTTCTGGTTTGTCCTAGACTGTTTTAATTCTACACAAGGAACATATTATGAACTCTGTTGCTGACAACTGCTTCTAGAAGTCAGGAGAAAATCTTTTAGCACTCTACCATATTCTTTCCTCCAGTTCTTCTACCTCGATCCTCTACTAGATCAGCTTCAGTAGATTCTCTGATCATTTGAACAACTGGGAGTCATCTTATTAGGCAGCCAAGAAGCATAGACAATCCAATGAGGGGAAAGTAATGATGCCTAAGGAAAAGCTAGTTGCCTGTGTGACAATGGTCTGACAAAGTTAGGACCCTCTAGGATTCGTTGTCAGGAACTCTGGTGACCATATGAAAAAAATCATATCTAAAATTTCCAAGAGGAGTAGCAGTAGATGGCCCCAATATTGGGTAAGGGATCTGTTTTTATGATATGTGAAGATAGAAATCAATTGGATAATTTTAAAAAATCACCTTTAGTAATTGGCAGGTAAAGAAAAGGAAGTATTGGTCTTCATCTTCATTTTCTTCTGAAATCATCCACCTTATGGGAGTGGGGTAGATGCATACTATCTTAAAACAGAGAGGAACAAGGGACAAGTTAATAGATTATGGTTTATTATGAAGGCTTATCTTACAAGATAGATGTTTTACCTTGATTAAAACTATATAAGTGAGTATGTTAAAATAATACCTAAGAAGTCTTGGTCCCTACCTCAAAAATATAAGGTATATGTGTAGTCTAGAGGTCTTTATTCCTTTAATTCTTTCTTAAATTAGGGAATGAATTATATACAGTAAAATGCACAAATCTCAATGGATTTTTACATATTTGTATTCTCATGTAAACAGAAACCAGATGAATATGTAAAACATTTTCAGCATTCCCAAAAAATTATACTCATGACCCTTTACAGTCAGTCCATACATCTTCTCCAGAGTTATCACCATAGATTACTTTTGTCTGATCTTAACCTTCATATAAGATGTATCATACAGTGTATTGTTTTAGTCTGGTCTCTTTCCTTCAACACAATATTTTTGCGATTCACCCGTTTTATTGCATGGATGAGTAGTTTGTTCTTCTTGATTGCTCGATAGTGTGCCATTTTGTGTATGTATGTGTTCTGATGGACATTTGGGTTTTTCCTAGTTTTTGTCTATTATGCTGTTATGAATAAAACTGCTATGAACAATCAAATATTTTTATGACACATGCAGTTCTTTTTTCTTGAGTATCCGTAGGTGTGGAATTGCTGAATCTGAAAGTAAGTATACAGATTTCCAAAGTGATTTACAATTTTACATTCCTGCCAGGACTATAGAGTTCAAATTGCTGTACAATCTTGGCAATACTTAGTATTTTTAGTCTTTTTAATTGTAGGCATTCTGGGGGATATACAGTGATATTTTACTGTCATTTTTAAATTTCATTTCCTTGATTAAAAATTGTATTGAATGCCTTTCATACGTTTATTGGTTATTTGGCTATCTTCTTTAGTGAAGTGCTTGTTCAACTCTTTTGCCAATTGTTGATTGGCTGTTTGTCTTTTTCTTACTGATTTGTAGTTCTTTTACTATTCTGGATATAAATCCTTCATATGAATATTTTTCCCAGTATATGCCTTATCTTTTGCTTTTTAAATGACATTGTTAATGAAGTTTTTTTATTTTTATGAACTCCAGTATATCACTTTTTCTTTTATGATTTCTGCTTTTTACACAATGCCCAAGAAATCTTTGTCCACATCAAGGTTACAAAGATGTGCTTTATGTTTTTCTCCAAAAGTCTATGGGTTTAGCCCTCCTACTTAGTCCATGATCTGGCCAAATTTTTTAGTGAAAATTTACATTCATAAAAATGTTTTAAATATAATTTTATGATTATGATTTTTTCTGGCTGGGGCTGGGTTTGAACCCACCACCTCTGGCATGTGGGGCTGACACCCTACTCCTTTGAGCCACAGGCACTGCCCGATTATGATTTTTGTACTTATAAACATAAATATAAACAGAAGTTCCAGTGGATCATCTTGTTAAATCCTAGGATATACGTACTCCATTCTGGACACTATTGCTCTAAATCAATAAAGACTGACATTTATGACAAACACTGATAACATCAATGTCAGCAAAAGATCTCAGTGTAAACAAATGGCTATAGCTAACAAAGTAAATAGGACCCCAGTGAGCATTACCAACTAGGAATGTGTGAAACCCAGTGTTTACTCCTGTGTGGTCATGTTTATCTCCCCTTACCTGGCTTATACATATGTATTGAAAGCATGATGATCTGAGTGGGTAGGGGCAAAGACAAACTCGCCTCTGGTTGCTGACACAGGGGACAGTGCTTTTGACTCCCTTCCCCTGTCCTCATCACCAAATTCCTAGAGCTAAGCTTGGCATAGCTGAATGAGTTTTTGGCACAGATGTTTAGAATTTGACTTGAACTAATCCCTAGGGAAATTTAATGATTTGAAGTTTAGAGGGGCTTTGTTGTGAGGATTAGTAAACTAGATGGTGATTAAGCAGCTGGGGGGGGGGAGGAGCTGTCTGCAGGGATAAGGTCATGCTGTGGGGTACAACATAATTCTGTTGGCTCAAGGTCAGGGGAGCCCTTAGGCTTGATCCACAGAGTTTTAGTTGGGGAAGCTCCTTGTGGGATTTGGGCATCTGTTTCTTAGCTGGTAGAGGGGAAGAATAGCTTCTCCTCTGTCCACCTCTGCACACTATCTACATCCAGGGATTTACTCCTTTGAACCAGATCAACTTATATCTTTAATTAGCTGTTGTTTTTTTTAATTCTCATTTATTTAGGAGATAGGTTTTGGTTGTCTGTTTTGCCTTTCAGGAAGCTGGGATAAAGTATGGAAGATGAGTTTCTTGGTTTTTTTTTTTTTTGGTAGTTGTTTGTTTGTTTGTTTTTTAAATCTAGGCTGCTTTGGAAATTTGAGATTTTTAAGGGAAGAAATTGCTGAGACAAACAAGTTAGGGCAGCCCGTGTTTTCGGCCTGAAATGAGTGTGTTGAAAAAACATGGCAAGAAGATTGCAAAGGTTTAAAAGCCTGTATCTCCCACATTCAGGGCACCCTGATTAATCTCTCTCAGCATGATGAAATTCTAAGAGATAGCAACAGGGGAAAGAGGGCAGATAAGAACCAGATAGCCCCCAACCTGTGGTTTGTTCATGATTTCAAACTAAGTTTCAGAACAGGCAAGAACTATATCTATTCTTTGATGAGCCTACTTCCTAATAGTTAAACTTCCCAAAGCCAGCCTATTCCTATCTCTACATTTTCTCTCTACTGATTTCCCAGACAAGGCCAAATTGCTGAAAAGGTATCTGGAATTTCACTAAAAACTTGAAAATCTGGCTCGGCGCCTGTGGCTCAATCGGCTAAGGCGCCAGCCATGTACACCTAAGGTGGCGGGTTCGAATCCCCAGCCCGGGCCGCCAAACAACAATGATGGCTGCAACCAAAGAATGGCCGGGCGTTGTGGCGGGTGCCTGTGGTCCTAGCTACTTGGGAGGCAGAGGCAGGAGACTTGCTTGAGCCTAGGAGTTGGAGGTTGCTATGAGCTGTGATGCCATGGCACTCTACCCAGCTTGAGGCTCCGTCTCAAAAAAAAAAAAAACCTGAAAATTTTACCCCATAAATGCATTAATGTATACAGCTATGATTTAATAAAAAAAAAAGTGAAAATCTTTCAAAGTTACAAAAAGACACTGAGAGTATATATTGGATTGCTATATTCTGGGTGGACCTTTTCTATCTGCAAAAAGAAAAATCAGTTTAAAGAATTATGTTGTTTGTTGTCTTAGACTATAGATAAGCTTTTGGAGATAGGAGTGTGAGCTGGTGATTTGGCTAGAAGCTCTTAAAACTTACTCTTAAAACTGCCAGTTTATGCGTATTTTTTTCCAATAAATTTCCTGTAACAAGCAAAGTTATCCACAATAATGTCATTGATTTTTTTAAAAATGCTGTCTTACGCTACAACAATAGGCATTCAATGCCTGTTAGTAATTGTTACAGATGGTGTTTCTCCTCCTGAATACATTTCTTTTCAAAAACTCCTGAATGCATTTTAAAAATATAAAACCTAATTTAATAATTCTTTCCTTTACTTTTTCATCTCCTAAGTTTATTCAAAGGACCCAAACAAATATCTGCTAAATAAAAGCTTCTAGAAAACCAGTAAGTGCTATTAAGTCAGTTTTTCTTTGCGTTTACTCTCAAGGAGCCAACTTGTCACTTTGTTGACAACCATCAGAGTGCTTCATGCTTCATTGAAGAGCCATCAAAATTTTCCAAATCACCAACTCATTAGCACAAAATAGGGCTTTGTGTCCCATCCAGGCCTTATTAAGTATTCCAACCTTGGTGGACCTCTGAAACAATGGGTAAAGACTGAGGGGAATTGAGAAATGGATGTTAATTAGTCAGTTTTAAAAGAGTGAAACATGGGTGAAGGCAAAGTACAATAGGGTGAAAAGCTGGGATTGTCTGTGTCAGCAGAAGGATAATGCATGACTTTGCTAACTCTTCACAGATCACTGAGTGTCAGAGCTGAAAGGGCCAAGAGCTATCAGACCTCCAAGAGATCATCTGGTCAGGCCTCTTACATATTTTGCCAATGGTAAGAGAGGCCCCAAGAAGGGAAAGGGACTTGTCCAAGGTCGATCAGCTTTTCCCAGCTTTCCACACACCAGCTGGCTTTTGGTCATATGACTTCTATGCAATTAATTTCCAATTACTTGGGCCACTCACTGCTAGCTTAGTGATCACTTGTATAATCCAAAATGACACATAAGTTAACCATAGTGTACATTGGGCTTTGTGATGTGTGTTTATATGGACATCCCAATGGATCTGGGTCTAATATGAAAATTCTCAACACTTCAAATGAAATAAGAAACCCACCCTGAAGGTCTGATTCAGGAAGAGTTGTAAAGTTCACCAGACTTACTGGATGGACAGCATCAGGTGATGTTATACAGCCCCTCAAAGAAGGTATGTTAATTTCAACAAGTTTCTTGATTCATACCTTTTCAGGGCCCCAGCCAGAGTTATGAGGTAGGTGGTGGGAAAGGGAAAACCAAACCTTTTATAGAATAATATATAGAGAGACTTTACCCACTCTCTCACTGTCTCCCTCTTTCCCTCCCATTTATTCTTCCTTCCTTCCTTTTCTTTTGATTTCCTTGATAGAAACATGAAGATTTCCTTTTTCTTCCATATAAACAAATGTGTGGTTACCAATTGACCTGGAGAACTGGCTATCAGAAGGCTAAACAATAAATAGAAGACATGTTGAATAGCAGGAATCTGAGGTAGAGGAGGAAGGAAGACTAGTGAGCAATAATAAAAAAGGACAAAAAAGTCCAGAAGAGTAAAAAGTCAGTTTTATAGTTTAGTAAATACCCTGGGTCTGGAAAAGGGCTAGTTTGGGACATTGTTCACTCCAAGGGATTTTCAACCCAATGTATTCTCATTTCCTGATTTAGATCAGTGTGAACTCTGCGCTGGGTACCCCAAATTTCCTGGTTTCTTGTCTGAGCATCCTCACGCTTGTACTAAAGTGGCATTATTATGCTGAATGTATCTATCCTGAGGGGGAGGATGCTGGTGACTGAGAAGGGGGCATAGAACAAAAAAGGGGACACAAACAGTTGACCTGATGCCATAGTCCAAGAGTCTCTGTAGGGACTCAGATAGTGACAACTAAAGTGGCAGTAAGGAATCTGGGCTTTTGCTACAGCAATAATTAAGCATTTTAGTTTAAAAGCCCCCCTCCCTTTCATCTTCTGGCCAAGAACAGAGACCTTGCTGATGTAGCAGAATGCTTAATTAACTGAACATGGCACGTACTTTTAATACATATTGAACAGAAGACTTGCTGTGGGTAACAGTAATATGGATAATTGAGTTGTATGAATTTTAAAAAATGGGTAGAATGAATTAAGACTAATATACATCAACATGGAAAACCTATTAGCATTCATTAGTTAGACTCCTGTTTGTGGTTCTTCATTAGCCTCGAGAAACCCTTTTAGATGTCTAATCCATGTTGAAAGTTCTGCCTGATGCAGAGGGCCTTCTTTGGATGCAAAAGGAATGAGTCATTCAAGTAGAACTTCTGAAATTTAAGTATAGCACTTTACTTTTTTTCTCTTTATTTTTTTTCCCCTCTTGGCAGCAGGCAGCAGCAACTGTGAAGTAATAATGATAATAACAATGGAAATAAAAGCATAATCCTAATTAATTTGCCAAAGGTTATTACTCATTTACCAATATTGGCTTATTTTGTCTTGTGTTGTGGCCAGGTACTGGAATGATGGTGTATATTTTCAATGTCACTAGGCTAAATCATGATTTGTCAGACAAAGGACTATTTTAAAAAAAAACTGTGTGGTTATCAGCAATAAATTTAATAACAGTCTGCGGCTTAACTCAAAAGTTCAATTTGTGGAATGAAGTTTTTAAAATCCTGAATTAACACTTCTCTGCACTCAGGATGTCTCATCTGCCAAATTTCCAGGAGCTGGCCAACTTAAAGCTCAGCAATATTCTAACTTTCATGGCATGGGGATGTATTGGGGGGATGCTATAAAAGACTGAGAAAGTTTGAACAAGAGTAAAAGACAGTATAAAAACACCTTCAGCAAAGACTAGCCCTTCATTGCCCCATTTAGAATCTACTGTCCTCTAACCATTAGATGATTTAATCATCATTGCCTCCCTGTCTCCAGAAGAAGATCAAAAGAGAACCTTCTTCCTAATTACATCAGTGAGTTACACTCGTTTTTTTTTTTTTTAACCTAACCATCTCAGTTAGGTTAAAAAGGGTATGTAAACTTTTAATAGTAAACTCCCAGATGGCTAGGAGCTAAGAATTTCATTTATTTCTATATCTTTAGCATGTAGCATATTGTCCTGTGCATAATAGAATTTCACTAAATACTTAAAGAATGATTAAAGGATGGATGAGATGACTGTTATCACCATGGATAGAACTATTCTAGTAAGTAGAACTTATCTTCATGGTAAAAGGAATATTACATATAAAATTAACCATAAGGAAGGACACTTTGGGGCATTCTGCTTTGCTTTGTTTTTCCCCACCCTGGTGACTATTACTATTGCTTTTTTTTATTTCTTATAGCATAACTGTGTACATTAATGCAATCATGGGGTACAGTGTGCTGTTTTCATATACATTTTGAAATACTCTCATCAAACTGGTTAACATAACCTTCATGTCATTTTTTAGTTATTGAGTTAAAACATT
>CAUYQV010056794.1:0-21055 GCA_963574575.1 Galagoides demidoff | reverse complement strand
GAATAATTTCGTGGGCTCGGCGCCTGTGGCTCAATCGGCTAAGGCGCCAGCCACGTACACCTAAGGTGGCAGGTTCGAATCCCCAGCCCAGGCTCGCCAAACAACAATGATGGCTGCAACCAAAAAATGGCCAGGCGTTGTGGCGGGCGCCTGTGGTCCCAGCTACTTGGGAGGCGGAGGCAGGAGACTCACTTGAGCCCAGGAGTTGAAGGTTGCTATGAGCTGTGATGCCATGGTACTCTACAGAGGGGGATAGCTTGAGGGGCTCCGTCTCAAAAAAAAAAAGGATAATTTCGTGGCTCGGCGCCTATGGCTCAAGTGGCTAGGGCACCAGCCACATACACCTAAGGTGGTGGGTTCAAATCCAGCCCAGGCCCACCAAAAACAACAATGATGGCTGCAATCAAAAAATAGCCAGACATTGTGGAGGGCGCCTGTGGTCTCAGCTACTTGGGAGGCTGAGGCAAGAGACTCACTTGAGCCCAGGAGTTGGAGGTTGCTGTGAGCTGTGATGCTACAGCACTCTACCCAGGGGGATAGCTTGAGGCTCTGTCTCAAAAAAAAAAAAAGAATAATTTCCTAAGTGCCAAGTTTTTTATCTTCTATCAAAGTGGCAATGTAGGGTTCTTAGATGACATTTGTTGAATAAAATGTTACCCCTTGTATTTTAAAATGATGAAGAGCTTAGTAGTGTATATGAATAATCCAGTATTTTGCCAGTGACTACAAGATGCTCAAATGGTAATATTTATGTTCATAAAACATCTCAAAAGCCATTTGTATTATATTAAGTTAAGGTGCTTAGCACTCAGGGTTGTCTATAACTTAAATGTTCAGATATGGGTTTTATTTCTAAAAGTACCTGTCAACTGTGTCCAAGATAAAAGACATAGCAGAGTTAATTTGCTTATTTTTTTATCAACAAAAGAATGACTATGTATGACTATTTTTAAGTTAGCATATGTCTCTGGGAAAGTTATTTAATGCTTAGGTTCCTCGTTTTCTTGTTAGGAAAAGTACTTTACAAATATCAAGTCATTTATTTTAATCTTTACAACAACCATATGAACAGGCACTATTTTTTTTTTTTTGAGACAAGCCTCAAGCTGTCACCCTGGATAGAGTGCCATAGCTTCACTGCTCACAGCAACCTCCAACTCCTGGCCTCAAGTGAGTCTCCTGCCTCCGCCTCCCAAGTAGCTGGGACCACAGGCGCCCACCACAACGCCTGGCTATTTTTTGGTTGCAGCCATTATTGTTGTTTGGCAGGTCCAGGCTGGATTTGAACCCGCCACCTTTAGGTGTATGTGGCTGGCGCCTTAGCCACTTGAGCCACAGGCGCCGAGCCTGAACAGGCACTATTATCTCTGTTTTACAATTGAAGAAACAGGCACAAAAATATAATAAGGCTAAGGTCACACATCCTGTGAGACTTCCAGTCTGGCTACAGAGCCTGAGTTCTTCTCCATAATGCTACACTGTTTAGGAATATACACAGATTTAGTGCTCCTTCGCTTTTTTTTTTTTTTTGAGACAGTTTCACTCTGTCACCTAAAGTGCAGTCATCACTAGCTCATCATAGCTAGAGCTAGTCATCATTATTATGCAAGCTCACTGCAACCTCTAACTCCTGAGCTCAAGCAAACTTTCTGCCTCAGCCTTTCAAGCAGCTGGGACTATAGGCTCTTGCCACATGCCCAGCTAATTGTTCTATTTTCTGTAAAGACAGAGTCTTGCTGTTGCCCAGGCTGGTCTCAAACTCCTGGCCTCAAGTGATCCCACCTAAACCTCCCAAACTGCTAGGATACAGGCCTAAGCCACCATGCCTGGCTACTTCTTAGCTTTGCTCTGAGACATTGGTATGAAGATAATAAGCAAGCTGCCCAGAGAGAAGTAATGTAGACCGACCAAGGCTAGGTGGTACTCCAGGGAGCCCCCAGAAGAAGGAGTAGGTATAAAGCAAAGAATACAACCCAAGAAAAGGAGGGAGTTGGCAACATGTCCAGTGAGGCTGACAGATTGAGAAAAATCATCAGAAAACATTCTCTGGACTTAACAATTAAGAGGTTTTGAGTGCCGGGAGGCCAAGGCAGGTGGACTGCTTGAGATTTTGAGACCAGCCCGAGCAAGATGAGACCCTGTCTCTACTAAAAATAAACTAGCTGGGCATTCTGGCAAGTGCCGGTAGTCCCAGCTACTCAGGAGGTTAGGGCATGAGGATCACTTGAGCCCAAGAGTTTGAGGTTGGCTGTGAGCCATAGGGCAACAGAGTAAGACTTTGTCTCAAATTTTTAAAAAGGGGGGAGGCTGGGCTTAGTGGCTCACTCCTATAATCCTAGCACTCTGGGAGGCCAAGGCAGGTGGATTGCTTGAGCTCACAAGTTCAAGACCAGCCTGAGCAAGAGCGAGACCCTATCTCTAAAAACTAGGTGGGCACTGTGGAGGACGCTTGTAGTCACAGCTACTGGGAAAGCTGAGGTAAGAGGATTGCTTAAGCCCAAGAGTTTGAGGTTACTGCGAACTATGATACCACAGCACTCTCTCCAGGGTGACAAAGTAAGACTCTCCCCACCCCTGAAAAAAGAGGTCTTGAGTGACTAAAATCATTGAACTGTGTACTTTTAAGTAGGTATGTTTTATGACATGTAAATTTTATGTCAGTAGAAGCTGTAGAAGATGAATAAGTTCCCACTATCTATGTACAGCATAGGTGATTATAGTTAATAACACTGTGTCATATACTCGAATTTTGCCAAAGAGTGGATCTTAAGTATTCTAGAAAAAAGAAGGTAAAAGAAGGTAACCATGTGAATGACGGATGTGTTAATTAACTACGGTAATCATTTCACAATGTATATGTGTATCACATCATCACACGATACGCTTTAAGTATATACAATTTTATTTGTCAATTATACCTTTGTAGAGCTGAAAAATTAAGAATAAAAATAAGCATTTTAATTTTAAGCTGTTTAAAAAAGAGAGAGTGAGTTCTTGGCCAGTCCCAGGAGTGTCATGGCAGTGCAGCTGACAGCCGTTTACCAAGTTTCTCCATAGCAGCAGAATTCTCAGTGTGAGCCACCAGCATTTCTCTGTGCCTGTTCCTTTGTCATTCAATTGTAGAAGAGCCAAAAGAACAGAAAAAAACTAATAACTTGCATTTTAATCACATCATCTCCCTGCTCCCAGAGAGAGCCTCTCACTCCACCTGCTGGGACATGGTTGGAACTCCCAGCCTTTCCTCCCTGGCCGCCACATTGGAGCCGGTCAGCCAGCGCCATCATTTCACTATCCAGCTTCTTCCACCCTGCCTTTTATCCTGTCACTGTCTGAGCACAGGGAGTTTTCACCAACATTCACAAGGTCTTGTACAACCAACATGAAAGCAGAGAGGCAGGCGTGGGTCTCACTGACCTGGTCTCCTGAGCATGCGTGAAAACACGCACAGTCACAGATCCTTGGCCTGTAGTTTTGGGCCCCGGTTCATCGTCTTTTCCCTGTCCTTGCAGGGATCCTATCGCTGTGGGCCTTGTAAGCCAGGGTACACTGGCGACCAGACGAGGGGGTGCAAAACCGAAAGAAACTGCAGAAATCCGGAACTGAACCCTTGCAGCGTGAACGCACAGTGCATCGAAGAGAGGCAGGGGGACGTGACGTGCGTGGTGAGTCCCTCCACAACTTGCTCGCTCGCTTTTCCACCTCCGTGGTTTGTTTTAAATTTCAAGTTAACCTGAGGGTACAAACTGCTGGCTTACAGTGTTTGCGTTTGTTGGTAGTCGTGTCCTGTACCCACAGGACATGATGTGTGCCATATACCCTTACATTGTGCCCGTTAGTGGTGAGGGCAGCCCCCCTCACCCTCCCCTGCGGTTTCTCCTTGTGTCAGGTAGAAGCACTCCACAGTGACAGCCCTGCAGGCTACATGCGCACATGTAACATGGGCAGCTGAGTTTGTGGGGTGTGGGGGAGCAGTCTGAAGTCCATCTAACCATCAGCTGTCTTCTCTCTCCCTCATGGCCATGGGGGTGACACCACCCGCTTGGGGAGCTTGCAGTGCAGCCCCAGCCAGCGTACTTTCCATGGAAAGGCCTAAGAAGCAGTGGCGGGGGTGGGGAATGAGCCCCCTCTCTCCTTTCCTTCTCTGGCCCCATCTACCTGTTTGCATCATTTACAAGTGTACCCACTGTCATTTCTGACTGTTCTCACCCTGCCACTCCCTGTGTCCTTCTGGCCTGTTATTCCCAGGTGGGTCGCAGCAGAGAGTCAGGGACTATCATAAACCCTCACAGAGAAACCTCCTGTGTCCCAGAGGGAAGTGGAAGGGGGTGACGCTGCCCTTCTCTGTCCTTGCCCCTGAATCCAGGCAGCTCAGTGAAGGGTCACACTACCTGTGCCTTCTCCACCCCGGAGCTGGACCCAGGAGGAGGAGTCTGGGAAGACAGCAGAGCACCCTGGCCTGCCATGGTTCACACCAAGCCTGTAGTGGGCCCCACATGAGGAAGGCTCATCCCCACCCTCCATGCCCCAGGATCCTAGGATCCAGAGTCTCAGGAATTGTAGGCCCTCACAAGTCAGCAGACTACTCTCCAGAGTCTGGGATCCCCAGGCCCCTGTGATCACCCTGAGCAGCAGGACGGACTCTGGGAGACCTTGTTCCTTTTGTTTATATCTCAAACCTAGACCTCCTTATCTTATGTGTGCAAAATTTTCTGCAATAAGCATATCACTTTTGAGATTGGAAAAATAAGAGTCAAAAACAAGTAAAAAAATAAGTAAATATGATAAAGTCAACCCTCCCTCATAACACAGACACTCTGTAACAAGGTCACTGTGAAGAAATACACTGGCTTCAAGGGAGAAAACCCCCAGCAGTTTCCCTAATGCTTGTGATTGGGCGTGTTTATAACCAACACACTCACGGAGAAGCAAGCATATCTCTCTGTTTAAATTCTCATTTTCTATGAACAAACTGATGACTCCCCTGGGATGCAGGCTCTTAATATGCTTTTGAATTTGTAACACGGCACAACGACAGATGGTAAAGGATTAATAAACTTGGTGTGACTACTAAAATAATTTAATCCACCAGAAAATGGCTCATTAAAAATGTATTCATTCCTAGAGGAAATTTTTTCCTCATTAAAATGAGTCAAGGACTGTACCTCACAGCAGAGCCTCCCAGGCCTTGTACAGGGGCCACTGAAGCAACAGAGCTGGAACAGGGGCATCGGGAGGGGCATCCCTGGAATCGTGCCTTCTCCAGCTCTGGTTCCAGAGGGCAAGCACCAATGGTGCCCTGGGCTGTCACCACTCTGACAGCACCTTATTCTGATTAGAGAGGCCAGGATATGTACCATGTACTCCTGTAAAGTGTGTCTTCTCTTGGCCCTCACTCTGCTCCTCACACTCCCTCCCCCTCCTCCCCTCTCACCTCCTGTCACAGGTCAGCTCTTCCTCCCTCTGCATTTCCAGCCCCTGTCGTGTTCTGAGTCCCCTGCTCCTGTCTTCCTTCCACAAGGCTCTGCCCGGGGAATGGCGTGGGCAGGAGTGGGAAGGAGAGTTTTCTATACACATTTCCCTTTGTATCTCTTGACCTTTGAACCATTAGATTATTCAAATACAATTAGTTTTTAAAACCCTCCCAACAATGCTGTCTCTCTGGGCCCTCCCCTGGACGTGTGCACACAGGGAACGGAGGCCCTGTCAGCCTCCAGCCTCCCTGCCGGGCTCCACTTCCTCTGATGGGCTTTCCCTTCACAGTGCGGAGTCGGCTGGGCTGGTGATGGCTACATCTGTGGAAAGGATGTGGACATTGACAGTTACCCCGACGAGCAGCTGCCATGCTCTGCCAGGAACTGCAAGAAGGTAAGTGGGGGAGGTCTGGACTCTGCAGCTTTGCAAAGTCCCAGCTTTTGTGGGGGAGAAGTTCTGTTGCTCTCCTTTAAAATTACATTTTTTAAGTGGCTGCATCTCAAATCAAGCAAAACAGCCACTGATAATAAAGCCAAGCAGCAGTCCTTCAGTCCTGAGGCCAAAAATTGTTCTTGACTTAAGACACATGTGGGGTGTCACTCTGAGCTGTGTTTCTCCCTCAATTCCCCCCAGGACAACTGCAAGTATGTGCCAAATTCTGGCCAAGAAGATGCAGACGGAGATGGCATCGGAGATGCTTGTGATGAGGATGCTGATGGCGATGGCATCCTCAATGAGCAGGTGCTTGCTTGCTGGGGGGCGGGGACTGTGAGTTGCCACATATCAAGGAGGAGGGAAGAAAGGCTTAAAGTTATTTATATGAACCACCTGAAACATGAGTTTCCTCGCCTGCATTCCCATAGCACTGTGCCTTTTTACCCTATGAGATTCACAAATATTTAAAATATAAAACTGACAAACTTGGGGCACTAGAGTTCTGACAACTCAGTGGTGGGGGAAGTGGATCCCGTAAACACCTGAGTGAGTGCTCTGTCTGCTCTGCTCTTAGGATAACTGCGTCCTGACTCACAATGTGGACCAGAGAAACAGTGATAAAGATATCTTTGGGGACGCCTGTGATAACTGCGTCAACGTCATAAATAATGACCAGAAAGACACTGATGGGGACGGGAAAGGAGACGCCTGTGATGATGACATGGATGGAGATGGTCGGTTTGTCCTGCTTTGTCTTTTACTGGGGATTCATTTGTCCTTTTGCCCTTGTTCTCTAAGAGTGGGAATAGGACTGCTGCCTCAGGGCCTTCCCGCTCTGGGTGACTCACTGCGGACTGCATCTGGAGGGCCCACGGTGGACGTGTGTGGGAAGGAGAGTCCGCAGCCCACTCCCCTACTCTGTGTCACTGATCCCCTCAGAATGTGTCTTTAGGGCATGCACCTTCCCCAACTACATCCACCCGACCCCCTACCACCCTTTTCAGATGTGAGGGACCTGGAGGTGGGGAAGTGGATAAGAGGAGTTTCAGCAGGGCCATGGTCTGCACACACATCAAGGACCTTTGAAGGAGAAATACCACCCCGCCCCAAACGCACTTCCCAGAATGGCCCTAAAACATGATCTCACCTTCAGTGAGCCTGACCAATGGCCCAGATCCCGTGGTGTGCTGGTAAACCAGCCCCAACATGTAACATTTGCCACAGTGTAACCAGGCACTGGCACCACTGCTGATTTCAAGTGACCAATAGGACATTGTTGAACGCAAAATTAAAAAGAGAGGAGACTCTCTGGGCCCAGCTCAAGCACAACCCTGCCCAGAGCTGTGGGGTCTCGGTCATAGCTCAGATATCCATGAGGGCCTCCCTCTGCAGGGCCCATCTACCTGGCCGTCGTGACCCCTCCTCTGGTTGCTGGCATGGCCCTTGACATCTTAAATTAGAATTCATTGGATTGATGCCTCTGAGAGCTGTTCATTTTTAAGTCCCCCAGAATCCGTCCTTTGAAGTCACCTCCTGACAACTGCTAAAAGGAGTAGTGCCCATGTGAAGATGGCCCGGCAGGGGGAACTCCCCACAGGCCTGAGCTCCATAGCACCTAGAAGTCTGTGACATTCCCCTGACCCACTGTAGCATTTCTTTCTCACAGGAATAAAAAACATTTTGGACAACTGCCCAAAAGTTCCCAATCGTGACCAACGGGACAGGGATGGTGATGGTGTGGGGGATGCCTGTGACAGTTGTCCTGACGTCAGCAACCCTAACCAGGTTCGTGGGGAACAGGGGCATTCAAGCCCGACATGGAACTCCCCCATGCAAAACCCCTTTTACACCAGTTTACAGTGTCTAGAAACACAACTGAGCTCATCAGGCAGGTCTTTGCTGTTGCCACTTACCTAGCAGAGAGGGGGAGCAACTATACCTGTTACGTGAAGATAGTGGGATGATCCCTACAGGAGATCTGAGGACCTGGGGGCTAATACCCCAGGCTGCTGAGTACCTACCAGGTTACCAACATGAGCTTCATCACGCCCCAAACAAGGCTTTTATGCTGAAAAGAAAATGGAACATGGAAATTAACCACTGAGAGACCATGTCCCTTTAGTCCCCAAAGCTGTGGCCAGCCCATGTATGGACATTTCCGATTAAGTTCAGTGACATGTCTTGTTTCCCTTCTCACTCCCCCTCCCAGTCTGGATAAGTCATTTGTTTTGAGTGTGATATGTCATTTATTTTCAGATCCCTGAGAGAAGGGAATCATGGTTGCCCTGTGACTCACTTACCATTTTGGCCTAATTCCAAATTGCCGAAGTAAAGCAATATCCATTTGCCTTATCTCCCCGTGCCTGTGACCGCTCCCTTCTGAGCCACATCTCCACCTGCCACCATGCCACCCCTGTCCAACCAGCTCATCTGGTGTGTGGGCAGCCCATCCATGCAGCTTGATATTTCAGAAGGCTTTTTGAAAATTCAGCATTGTGCCTACACCAATATGGTGCTGTCCTTTTGCAGTTTTGCACCACCCCAGTTCCAGAGAAATAATTCCTGAAATCTAGTGATGACAGGCCAGGTCTGCCGTCTCTGGAACATTCTGTCCGTGCAGGCCCAGGGATAAATAACAACATATTCTGTTCTCTTTTCAGTCTGATGTGGATAATGATCTTGTTGGGGACTCCTGTGACACCAATCAGGACAGGTATGGCACATCTCCCAGCTGCAGGGAGTCAGATGTAAAATCCAGAGAGAGTTTTAAACTTTCAGGGCCTTCTCCCAGCACCTCCCATGCTGGGGGATTTCTGTGGGCAGATGGAAGGACAATGGTCCTGCCTCTGCTTAGGGTTACCGTGAAAGTCCCGTGTAGGGGCTGATGGTGTCAGGTGGTCACTAGGCATGCCAGCAAATGGAGTCTATTACAGGAGGCCAGTGGAGTGTTATGCTTCACAGACAGGCTGTGGAGCGAGACTGCTACATAGAAATCTCATGTCTGGGGGTGGTGCCTGTGGCTCAAGGAGTAGGGCACCAGCCCCATATACCATAGGTGTCTGGTTCAAACCCAGCCCTGGCCAAAAACTGCAAGAACAACAATAATAACAACAACAACAAACAGAAATCTCATGTCCTCCTCTTACAAGCTGGATAACTCTTAGGAAAATTACTACTCTGTGCCTTATTTTCTCATCTATAAAATGGTCTATCTAGCCCACATGTCTCATGAAGATTGAGTTAATCCACAAAAAGTATTTCTTATGCTGTTATTTATGTAGCACTCAGTCAATATTCACTCTTTTATTATTCTCTGCTTTCAGTTCAGGAAAACGTCACCATCATCCCAAAATAGAATGCTGTCAGTTTGTAGAGGGATCACTATTATTTCATTGTCCTTGAAGTTTTTTCATTCAGCTCTCCTTATTCCCGTGGAATTGTTCTATGCAAGTGAATTTTGTCAGCCCTCCTGGCCCAGCAAGATGGAGTCCCACATTAAGACACAGGCTGGACCATACAGTGTAGGAACATCACCAAAAACAGAGACCTGTGCTGCTCGGCCCTCTCTGCACCTGCAGCCCAAGCCATATATTCTTTCATCTCCATTGCACATTCTTAGACAGGCAGCCAGGTCGGGGATCAGAGGGAAAGGATTCTAAAGGCAAAGCAGGAAAAGATGTAGCTCTTCTTCTGATGCTGGGATCAGAGGTTGCCCTGCAGAAACCAGTTCTCACCCCAAACCTTACTCAAAGGCAGCTCCTGTAAGGTCCCATCTCCTTCATTATGCTCTAGGTCCCTGCTCCGAAGTGTGTAGTTAGCCCATGGTGCCCACAGGGGATTGGTTCCAGGACCCCTGGAGATACCAAAATCCACAGCTGCTCAAGTCCCTTTTATAGAACAGTGTAGTATTCGTGTAACCTCTGCACGTCCTCCTAGATACTTTAAATAGCTCTAGATCACTTAACACCTAATACAATGTAAATGCGGTGTAAATAGTTGTTGTACTGTGCTTTTGATTTGTATTTTTATTGTTGTATCATTATTTTTTCTCGGGGTTTTCTCCACATATTGTTCTCTGTGGATGTGGAGCTGTGATACACAGGGCTAACTGTACTAGCTGAGTGAACGTGAATGTATTTCCCTTAGACTTTCAACTTCTCCCTCTGCAAGCCAGAGGTAATTAAAGACATCTCACAGGTTATGATGAAAATGCACAATAATGGAGGGAAAGCTCCCAGCACAGTGCTGGCTCTCAGGTGACCCGCAGAAAATAGTGGCTGTGTTATTACTGGTATCACAACATGGGAGGGACACGTCAATGACGGTCTGACGTGGAATGTCTCTATCCCCTCCTGAGGGGAAGGTGGGACAGTGCCCTGACAACTGCCCTACATGGTGCACATCAAGAACGTTCCCTGTGGCAGGTCACCCTGCACTTGGTTTGCCATCGACAGTAATTTCTAAGATAGTCTGTCCCTCTAGCCTTGAGATAGTTGCCTCAAACAAATGACTCATTCTCCATTTTAATTCCCACAAACTTGAGCCTTGGGGAGGAGGACAGGGACTGCTTTTTTTTTTTTTGTATAAAAATGTTCAGGGCTATAAAGAATAGCAGCTAATAGAAACATCTCAGTCTTGTGCTCTCTAAAGCAGCCCTGCTGTGTGCATAGGAATTCTGCTGTTGGAGTTGTATCATCTGCTGGTCCAGGCTGTCCTCACTTTCTCTGGGCCCCTGTGTCCCCTGTACCCATCTGGAAGGTGTGGCCTGAGGGCGGGTTTGGTCCCCAGCTTCCCTCCTCCGTACTCTCCTAGAGGGTGTAGGACAGTGCCTGACCCCAGACAGGCTGCACATGGAACCGTGTTTGATGGTAGACTCGAAAGTTGAAGGTGCTGCAAAGAAACAGGCTAAGGAGAGTTAATAGCAGGGATTTATTAAGACCATCTGCAAGCAGACAGGCTGCCACTGACAATGGCAACAGCCTCCAGTTAGGGTAAGGGGGCTCTTTGTGCAGGTTGAGTCCTGTTTGATGACATCCTGGCACCATTCAGGAAGGGATATATGTCCAGTTCAGGACCTGGTGGGGGTGCCAGGCAAAACTCAGTAACTCAGAATGTGGCATAAAAGACCAAAAGCTTTATGAAAGGTCGGAGGGTTATCCGCTGTAGATCTTCTACAACCTGGAAGGAATGTTTAACAGAACCGGAAGAAACAGGGCATGTCCTATTTTGTGGCTGAGGACTGCCTAGATGCAGCAGAGGTAGAGAAAGACAAGTCCCATTTCCTTAATGAGCATTTAAATCCACCAGAGGTAGAGATTTAATGAGCGTTTAGACCTCCTGGCTACCAGAAAGTAGAAAAGACTAACAAACAGCAGAGGAGCGTTTGCTCTGACCCAAGCAGCCGCGAGTGGTCTCTGCAGCCTGAGGGCGGCCGCTGGGCACAGGGAAGACTTTCATCGTCAGGTGGCCCTTCAGCCTGGAGAGTCAGTGAACAGAGGAGCAGAGTTCTGAGCAGTCCCTAGACCAGCACTGAGCCCAGCCTGCATGGCCCCTCTTAGGAAGGGGTGGCCTTTTCTCTCTGCTGTTCTCCCAACTGCAGTCAGGTCTTAGTCCTCGCTGGGTCCACCGGCCAGGGATGGTGAACAGCAGCACCACACAAAGCACAGTGGGGCCTCCTGAGAGTCAGGTACATGGGAAGTGCTTTTGCATGCATTAATTTTTAATATGCCAGGCACAGTGGCTAGCGCTATAATCCTAGCACTCTGGGAGGCCAAGGGGAGTGGACTGCTTGAACTCAAGAGTTTGAGACCAGCCTGAGTAAGAGCAAGACCCCATCTTTACTAAAAATAGAAAAACTAGCAGGGTGTGGTAGTACACACCTATAGTCCCAGCTACTGAAAAGACTGAGGCAAGAAAATATTTCTTTTTTGTTTTGTTTTAAGACAGAATCTCACTTTGTTGCCCCCAATAGAATGCCATGGCACCACAGCTCACAGCAACCTCAAACTCTTGGGCTCAAGCGATTCTCTTGCCTCAGCTTCTCAAGTAGCTGGGACTATAGGTGCCTGCCACAACACCTGGCTATTTTTAGAGACGAGAGCTTGCTCTGGCTCAGGCTGGCCTGGAACTTGTGAGCTCAGGCAAGTCACCACCTGGGCCTCCCAGACTGCTAGGATTACAGGCGTGAGCCACCGTGCCCGGCCTGCAAGAGGATCTCTTGAGTCCAAGAAATTGAGGTTGCTGTGAGATATGATGCCAGGGCACTCTACCTGGGTGACAAAGTGAGACTCTTGTCTCAGGGAAAAAAAATTGATATGCAAACCATGCAGTCTTCATAACAACCCTATTAGGTAGATGTTAACATTACGGCCATTTTAGCGATGAGTACACCGAGCCATAGAGAGAGGTCATGGGTCATGCCTGGGGTCACATGCTGGTCAGGGGCTGAGCCAGGATTTACACCGGGGCACTCTGGTTCCACTGCCCCTCACCCTCTTCCGAACTTCACACATCCTCTGAGCTGGGTGTCATCTGGCAGTTCCCAGGGACTGATGGGAGCCTCTGATCATAAATACAGAAATAGACCCTTATCTGCTTGAGTAGGAAATGACTCACTCGTCTCAAGAGGTTAAGGAAGTGGGAAAATTGTCTCTGAGGCCCATTAGACACCCTTATCTAAGGGAAAGACCCCAGTGGGTTTGATTTTTAAAAAAAAGAAAAAAAGAAAAAACCAAGCCTGGTAAGAGACCTCAAACTCCCCTTCCTGAGAACGGATGCTTCCTCTTCCCTACTGAACTGCGATCCCAACCATCTCTCCCTTCGTCTGCAGTGATGGAGATGGGCACCAGGACAGCACAGACAACTGCCCCACCGTCATCAACAGTGCCCAGCTGGACACTGATAAGGATGGGATTGGTGATGAGTGTGACGACGACGATGACAACGATGGCATCCCAGACCTGGTGCCCCCTGGACCAGACAACTGCCGGCTGGTCCCCAACCCAGCCCAGGAGGATAGCAACAGTAAGCAGCTCAGCCCCTCCCTGGGCGGGGCGGCTCCCCTAGGCCTCCATCTGCCTGGGGCCACACCTCTCCTCGGCACCTGCCCAGATCAGCCCCAGCTTCTCTGCCTGGCTGAGCCTGTGTGGACGGTGGACATCTGGTAGTAACCAGCCTCCCACCCCCTCGCAGCTGAGCTGCTTTGCGTCTTTCTGAGCAGCCACATGTCACAGCTCAGTCCCCGAGGGCCTAGGGACTCCGCTCCTCTGTCTTGCTTGCTCCTGCCCCTGGGAGGCCCAGAAAAGGAACAAGGAGAGAGAATGGCCCCGACTGGACTCAGTTGCCTACGAGGCCAGGCAGATACGGAAATGTGCACCAAGCCGGCCGTAGGAAGGCAGGAGTGGTGGGCACTGAGTGACGGGGAGAGAGTGGCACAGACATGCACATGCTTCAGTGCCGTCATGGCAGTTGAACAAAACATGCTTGTGGGCCACTCAGCCTAGGGCCACCAGAAGTTACAGTCTAGAGAGATACTCTGGTAACAATAAGAACATCTCTGCTTTTTATACCTTATAGTCTAGAAAGTTCTGTAGGTATGTGAGGAAGGTCAGGCTAATGATCCACCACTTAGTGAATCCAAGTGTCTGTAACAAGAATTTCCTGGGGATGGAGTGGGAGGCAGCTGTTCAGATGGGTCTCACAAGACTCTCTATGTGTCCTCTGTGGGCTGGGCTGGCCTAGTCACCCACCACAAGGACCCCAGGACAGGGTCCAGGGCCAGCAGACATGATGATCCTAGCACTCCTCTCCTAGCACTGGTTGAAGATCACAGCCCTGGCTGTGGGAGCCTAAGCCCAAGCTCTTCTGTTCCTTGTCCAGCCCCTTTCTGATGAGGAGCAGGTGGATACAGGCTCTACTGAGCCTCTACGCCCTCTCATCCCACTCAGGTGATGGCGTGGGAGACATCTGTGAGACTGACTTCGATCAGGACCAGGTCATTGATCGGATCGATGTCTGCCCAGAGAACGCAGAGGTCACCCTGACCGACTTCAGGGCCTACCAGACTGTGGTCCTGGATCCCGAAGGGGACGCCCAGATTGATCCCAACTGGGTGGTCCTAAATCAGGTGAGTGCCACACAGTGGGCAACAGCTCAGCTTTGCCTCTCAACAGAGGCATTCCTGATAGCTGCAGGTAACATTTAGAGGGTACTGACCACGGGCCAGCCACTGTTCACATCAGTCCTTCCTCAATAGCCTTGTGACACGGGTTTTTTATTCTGCCCATTTTACAGATGAGGAAATAGTCTTATAAGATTTAAGTTTGCTCACAGTAGCCTAGCAGCAAGCAGCTAAGATGCCTGGAATTGGGACCCAGGCAGTCCAATCCCAATGCCCATGCTCCTAACCTCTCCAGCAGACTGCCCACGGCTCACCCTGCTTACTGGGTAACTAAGAAAGGCTGGCCCAGGAGGCCTGGCAGACTTCCCAGACAGCAAGCCACAGTCAGTGAAGTATGTGTTGTATGTTCCCCAGTGTGAGTTTATCGAATCAGCTTCAGTGACAGTCTTAGAAATTATTTCTATTCAACTTTTGGGATTTTTTTAAACCTTCTTTTACAAGTTTGCTTTGAGCACATGACAAGATAGAGTAACTGCTCAGTAATGAAATCCTTATGTGGAAGTCAGACTTCATTGGCCACTCAACCCATAGTGCCTGGGGTTCTGGGCTTCCCGAGTTTTCTTGGCCCCCTTTACTAAGAGTGTTCTGACCTCCCTCAACTCTCTCTGCAGGGCATGGAGATCGTGCAGACCATGAACAGCGACCCTGGCCTGGCAGTGGGTATGTCCAGGGCCTCGGCTCCCACATGCGTAGAGTTCTTCCAGCTATTGGTATGGCTTATCTGTATTTCTCATCTTATCTGATCCCAACAGGCTACACAGCTTTTAATGGCGTTGACTTCGAAGGGACCTTCCATGTGAACACCCAGACAGATGACGACTATGCAGGCTTTATCTTTGGCTACCAAGATAGCTCCAGCTTCTACGTGGTCATGTGGAAGCAGACGGAGCAGACGTACTGGCAGGCCACGCCATTCCGAGCGGTGGCAGAACCCGGCATTCAGCTCAAGGTATTGGTGGTTGGAAGTCACTCATCTCTCTGTCTTCTGGGCTTTTCTCCTTCCTTTGAAATTCTGTGTTCTCCTCTATGGCACTTTAAGAAACGGATGTGGTCAAGTGAGGAAAGAGTAGAGCTGACCCAAGGCCTTGCCTTCTTTCCTATGTACCAGCGACATTCTCACCACTGGTGGTGGGAATTTCAGCCAGAGTGGGGTCATGGGGAGGAGGGTTTCAAGCACACTAGAAAGTGACTAATACTATGTCTTGCCACTGAGGCCAGCTTTGTACTAGAAGACTGATGGTCCATTTCATGGGAACGCTCATTGGGCAAAATTGGGGAGCAGTGGATTTACAGAAGGAAAAACACAGTGGAATATTAGCCAATAAAAGGTTGGCTCAATAGAAATGACCTGTAAGTGTTTATGGTTTTGTCCAACTCCAAGGCAGCCAGTTTGTCACCACTGTTAATTGAGCACCACTGCTCTGCTCAGATCCAGGATGCAGGAAGGGTAGTCTCTGCATCCTGTCCTAAAACCTTGCCTGTGTCATTGTCCAGGCCGTGAAGTCTAAGACAGGTCCAGGGGAGCATCTCCGGAACTCCTTGTGGCACACAGGAGACACGAGTGACCAGGTCAGGCTGCTGTGGAAGGACTCCAGGAATGTGGGCTGGAAGGACAAGGTGTCGTACCGCTGGTTCCTGCAGCACAGGCCCCAAGTGGGCTACATCAGGTAGGTGGGGACCCGTCTCCTCACCTTGCACAGGCCCCAGGTGGGCTACATCAGGTAGGCAGCCCTTCTCCTCACCTTGCACAGGCCCCAGGTGGGCTACATCAGGTAGGCGGGGACCCGTCTGCTCACCTGGCACAGGCCCCAAGTGGGCTACATCAGGTAGGCGGGGACCCGTCTGCTCACCTGGCATAGGCCCCAGGTGGGCTACATCAGGTAGGCAGCCCGTCTCCTCACCTTGCACAGGCCCCAGGTGGGCTACATCAGGTAGGCGGAGACCCGTCTGCTCACCTTGCACAGGCCCCAAGTGGGCTACATCAGGTAGGCAGGGACCCGTCTGCTCACCTGGCACAGGCCCCAGGTGGGCTACATCAGGTAGGCGTGGTCCCATCTGCTCACTCACCTTGCCCTAGAAGCAAGCCACACACCCCATTCTGCATCCCACAGCCTCCACTCTCTGGAGCAGTCCTGACCTAGGAAAGGCCTCAAGGACATGCCAGGGTCTCTGTGACTGGACTAGGATGCTCAGAAAAGCATTGGGGAAGAAAACACCCACCTGGACAGTTGGGCCAAAGTGGGGATAGAAGGGCCTTTGGAGGGAGGATCCAGTTTGGGGGGATTGGTACACTTGAAGGGTGGTGGTGCCTCTCTGCCATGCTCTCCAGAGAAGCCTGAGTATGGCCACACAGACCAATGTGAGGTAAGAACCTCTTCCCACCCTCCCCTGTCACTGGGAAGTCTCTTGGTAGTGCATAATTCACACTGAAGGCACTAAGGCCTTTACAGCCCGTCTTCCCCACTGGATCACAAACTCCACGAGGGCAGCATCGTGCCTGATTTTATCTCCATCTCTTCAGGGCCTTGCACGATGCCTGACAACACGGCACAGCCTGAACTGAGCCTCAGGAGGCCTCTGTAATCTGCCTCCTTATAGGACTTCTCTTTTTTTAAGTATTCTCAGGAGTTAGGATGGTTTAGGGCTACAACTCTGAAATTTAGACAGTTACTACTTCTTCATTTCCCAGACTTGCACTCAACACCCAAGCTGCGTATGTAACACATTTAGGGAGGAGTACCCGCTGCGTTCTCTTCCTCAGGGCAGGCGGCAGCCTGGTGGGAAAAGCAAGCCAGGAAGGCTAATTCCTATTCCATTCTTCTTTGGGACATTATGTCACAGGTACCCTGCCTCAGAGTAAGGTGATCATGTTTTCCCCCCTGTGAAGCCTAATACCCCTTATTTATAACAAATGTTTTGAAATGCCTCCTCTTCTGTCCCAAAATGAAATTATAGCAAATATAACCTACCCACCTATTTAGAAAACCAGCCCAAGCCCTAATAATAGAGAAATAAGAATAGATTAATTTACAACAAAATAATGTAAATACTTGGACCCAACTACAACCAAAGATAAGACAGACACTTGTACCTGTCCTTAGAATCATTCTGAAGATGACATTCGAATACAGATTTTTTGTGACAGGGACTTAATGTTACAATAGCATTGCCAATGGTGATGTGAATTTGCAAAATGGTGTACATTCGAAATATTAGAATGTTGATTTTAAAACAAAACAAAGTATTGAGTAGTTTCTCCATTTACCTGGAAAATTAAGTTTACATTAAAATTAGTGCAGAATATACTTGATGTTCACACTAAGGGAGCTAGTTCTGGGCCCCTGTAGTTGTGAACAGGATGCTCACCCCAGCTATCCGGAGGACGCTCCAGTCATGTATGAGACACCGGCTAAGCTTTGATCATTCTTTCCTGGCTTCTGTCATTCAGTGCCGCTGTGACAACCCAAAGTACCCCATACTTCTAAAACCCTGCATAGGGAGTACTGTCTTCTGTTGGTAATCACTGCTCTGAGATTCCACCACCTGATATGAATCAGCCCAAAGGAAAAGCAGAAGTTTCAAAGCACGATATCAGCCAGAGTAACTCACGTGACGATGAAGACACAAAGCCTCCCGTTCATGACAGCAGGCTGTTCCTTTTTCACTCATCAGCTAGTACCTATCAAGTTTGATTGTGTGCCCAACTTTGCATTTGGCCTTTTGGGAGACAGGCACTCACGGTCCCCGCCCTCAGAGACTTCCCATCTAGGAGGGAAGGAGGAACAGCTAGAACACAACCCAAGTCCGTGTGGAATACAGGTGCAGGTGTATAAGAAGTGGGTGCTTCACCCAGGGTTGTGTTGTCTGCAGGGTGCGATTTTATGAAGGCACGGAGTTGGTGGCTGACTCTGGGGTCACCATAGACACCACAATGCGTGGAGGCCGACTTGGTGTCTTCTGCTTCTCTCAAGAAAATATCATCTGGTCCAACCTCAAGTATCGCTGCAATGGTAACGTCCATCCCTATTTGATAGCAATACCACCTTATTTTATAGCACAGTTCCCCTCCCCCAAAGCCCAACGCTCACACCACATATTCTTTAAAACCTGATAGTCCCTGTGTAACAGAAGTAAAAACTAGATCTTATTTTCCCTGTTTTATTATATGTGGAAATTGGGATCCATAGAGTTTAACTGCATGGTTTAAGGTTTGGGGTTCAGTGAAGAATTCAGTCAGGTTTAATTTACCGGCAGCCTTTATTTTCATATGGCACAAATATGATCATAGACTCAAAACCCACTCCGCCTGCTGATTCTCTTTAGGCCTGTGAATGAGCACGCCTGGGCTTTAAGCCAACAATTTGCAAAGCAACCTGAAGTAGAAAATGGCTGCCGGGAACTTGTGGGCCTCCTGGGCAGGCTGACAGTTCCCCCTACAGGCTGCCTTGAATAATGCATGCCAGGGACCAGGATTCCAGGGTGGAGGGAGCCTCCCTAACCTTCCCTGTTGTTCTTGCAGACACCATCCCAGAGGACTTCCAAGAGTTTCAAACCCAGAATTTCGATCGCTTGGACAATTAAACCAGGGAAGCAATTCGTAACTGCTTTTCCAAACACTAAAACCATATATTTTTTAACTTCCTATAATTTTCTTTATATATACTGTGGCTTTCTTTTACCAGCCCAAATATGTCAGAACTTTTTATATGAATGTGGCAATAAAGGAGAAGAGAGAATTTTTAAAATCTGTGTAACTTGGACATTGCTTATGTGGCTCTGGCTTCAGTGGTGTGTGTTGTGCTCTGAAGGATCCACTGGCATGGGATCTTTTTTTCCTCAAACTGGGTAGTCATGGAGCATATGCATGAATCAACCCAATGTCCCATCTGGGGTCACCCCCATTAGCTCTATACACAAAGCCTAGCAGTCAGGTGCTCACGGCCTCCTTATTCTGGGTAAGTGGCTTCAGAAATGCATGCTCAGGGGGCACCTTCCCTAGAAAGAATTTTTCTGACCAATCCTGAAGCAGATTTGTCCAGTTCTGATACCCACCACCGCCTTCCATAAGCTTTTATTCTGGCACTCTCAACATTAATTTTTAGGCTTATTTATAGATTTGGCTCCCCCTAGTGGGTTATAAGCTTATTGCAAATAAAGGATCAAGTCTTACTGTAAAGTCAATGTCCCACCCTACCTGGAATGTATTCAGTAAGTGCTAAATGAATTAATGAAGAACGAATGCTCCTTAAGTCTAAGGACAATAGAGTGTATACAGGTCATATAAGCCCCACCACCCCTCCAAAATCTGCTCACAACCCATGCTGTAACTGTGGCATTGCCAGTAGCTGCATGCACAGGGCAGAAACGTGCCTGACGTACATGGTAGCCTTTCTTACATTTCAATGGAAGGCTGAAGATGGAGGCAATTTTTATAAATCCTCCAGGAATTTGGATTCAAAGAATATTGCTGGGCAGTTATATATTATTCTAGAATTCCTAAAAATATCTTGTCATTTATGAAAGATAAGCACTCTTACCCCAGTTTCACCATGACTTTTAGAACAGTCAGAAAACACAGTGACACATTCATGACCAATATGAGATGCAGAAGAGAGCTGGACGTCCTCCCCACATGTACAGCCAGGAGCTGTGTGTCGCCTTGCCATTGGGACATCTGACTTCCTACGTCAAGATTGCCAGTGGGGAGAGAACGCAGGCTGCCACAGGGGCTGCTGCCGACCACCTCTGGGCCCTGTTGCTGCCACAGCCTTTTCTCAACTATGGTTGAAATATCCACCTCAACAAATCTCTCCCAATTCCAAAACAACCCTGGGGAAAGAAAAAAATTCATGTGGAAGTTGTCATCTCTCAATCTTCATTCCTCTCCTTTTCTCTCTCACTGGAAGGTTATTTCCTGAGGTCCCCCCAGAGCTCTCTGGCCCACTCAGTCTTCCACCCACCCTGTGGTACAGTCAGGTTGCACCTCTGTAGCTATTTTAATAGTCCTTGGCGCTTTCCTAGACAGTCCGCAAGGAAGGCTCATTTTGAGAAACTTTCATTCTAATCACTGAAGTATACACTGTACAGTCAGCTATACAAAGTGTGTTGATGGATCAGATCTGGATGTGAGTCCAAGCTCAATTCTTATAGATAGCATCCTGCTCTGACATTCCTTGAGCCTCAGCTCCTCACTGAGTGCCCTATTGCTCCTGTATTCTCCCACACACTGCCTCCCTGAGGCGGGAGAAGGAAGTGCAGCCCACTCCAACCCCAGCACAGCCTCCCTGCAGTTGGCTGTTCAGCTGCAGTTGCTCCAAGAAAGCAATTATGCTCACAGAAAGCAGCCTCCCTTAGTTAAAGCAATACTTCTGTCTCTACCACCATGCTAGAAACCACAGGAGATCTAGAACATAACTCCACCCTGTAGGGAACTTGTGACATTGGGAAGACAAGACTTGTTATTTAAGAGGAACAATCAGTAAAGAAGCAGGTAGATCCAGTGGTGTGCTAAAGTCAGCTCAGAAGAGTCAACTATTTAAGTTTTAGGAATTTCGTGAGCCACTTAAGCTGTTGATAGTTTAAAATTGACCGTGGTGGGAGTGTTTACACAGAAACTGTCAAACACTACAAGTCAGGGCTCCAGAGAGCTGACTGTGAAACATTCAATCAGCACGCGATTCCTGCACCACCTTGCCCTATTCCTACTTGTCCCTCCTCTATATGTTTGAGGCCAATGGAAAAATCTTAAGGCTTTCAGAAAACTTCTTGCACAAGAAGTGAAGTGGAGGCTCAGCGCCTGTGGCTCAATCGGCTAAGGCACCAGCCATGTACACCTAAGGTGGCAGGTTCGAATCCCCAGCCCGGGCCCGCCAAACAACAATGATGGCTGCAACCAAAAAATGGCCAGGTGTTGTGGCAGGTGCCTGTGGTCCCAGCTACTTGGGAGGCGGAGGCAGGAGACTCGCTTGA
>CAUYQV010056792.1:0-12596 GCA_963574575.1 Galagoides demidoff | reverse complement strand
CTGGGGTTGTTCCCAAATCTTTGCAATTATGAATTGTGCTGCTATAACCATTAAAGTGCAAAAGTCCTTTTGATATAATTTTTTTTTTTTTTTTTTTTTTTTTTTAGTAAATACTTCACAATGGGATTGCAGGATCAAATGCAAGGTCCACTTTAAGTTCTTTGAGGATTCTTCATACTTCTTTTCAAAAAAGATGTACTAGTTGGTAATCCCACCAACACTCTACTCCCCCTTCACACCCATGCAGGGAGAATTTATATCTTTTGTATTTACTTGGATTTGGAGATATTCTCCTCAGTAAAGTATCTCAAGAATGTAAAAGCAAGCATCCCATGCACTCAGTGCTAATCTGAAAATAGATCATCAGCTACAGGCCCATACAGGAGAAAAACAAAATCAGTTCAAGAAGGGAGCAGGACAGGGGGTGGGGCTTGGTAAGTTCCCACCTCCTAGGCTCAGTGTAGGGTCCTATGGTTTACTTCCTGGGTGAAGGACTCAAGTACAACTAGACTTTGGACTTGACTTTACATACCCAAATACTTATCCTCCTTCGGTAATCACTCAGAAGAAGTAATACTCAATAGAGTTATTTTTTCAATAAATATTCAATACATACCTTCTACTTCCAAACTATCTTTTAGACAAAATAAAACAATTTCATTAAATATCAGACAAGGAAATCCAGTACTTTCTGTCCAGATTTCTTAAAAAATCAAGAAAAATATTTTTATTTGCTTTCTGATGAGTTTGCTGAACACATTGTTCAATAGTGTCTCGACAGCCTATGAAATCCAATAATAATTTTCTGCATGGATTAATTGGCATTTTTCTTCATTCTTGTATCATTATTAATTTTTTCCTATGCATATATTTCTCTTCTAGCTACTCTCCTCAAGGGCAAGAACCCAGCATTGTATTTCTTTAGATGCTGATTTTGATACTCTGTATGTTATAGATTTTACACAAACATGTTGATTTGTTGACAAAACTAAGGTATTCAGTTATATTCAGTGACTATATCTTCAGTTATACCTTCTAAGGCTGATTGTCAAAGGAGGATAAGTATTTTAAGAAGAATAATTTTTTTTCAGATTTTGACTAGATTAATTCATATTGAAGACCATTGAATAAGCATATCTGGAACATTTTCCCCGTCGTCAACAGAAGGTGTAAGTCCCCTTGACACTCTGAACAATTATTCATGCCGTGAAGGCAGGTCGACCTGTTGTTGGAAAGGGCAGCCAGCTCATTTTTCTTTCTTGCCTGGTCTAATTCTACTTTGGACTCAGAAAATGAGGAATGGTCTTTTACAAAGAACGAGACACTCCACATTCCCCTGAGCTCTATATTAAGAAACCCGAAGATTAAAGAAAAAAAGTTAAAATAAAATAAATGGAAAGAAATGTTATCTTCCTTTTCACGCTCCTCAAACCAGCTACAAAGAAAAATGAAAAGAAAAAGCTATTCTGGCCCTGATGATAACGTCCTAATTTCTAGAAGACAGTACCTGAAGCTTAGAGTTGAACTTTATTTCCATAGTAATATATATAAATATGTTTTGGTTCTCAATTTCTCATCAAAAACTATTAATGATTCTCTCTGAATCAATTCTACGAGATCCCTTTATGCTGTGAATACTCGTCTTGCCCTTGTATTTTTATCTTAAGGCTTAGAAGAGATGGGCAGAAAGTGGAACTCAGCCAGTGCTTGACAAGAGCATGATTCAGTAAATATCTATTTTTACTTCTCAACTCTGTCCCCCTGCTTCAACCTCCTGGATGTCCTTCCTCAAATTCATATTCCGTGTGTGCTCAAGCCATACAATTTTATAGTCTTCTTTTATATGTAGTCACTGGAGGGACTGAATGTAGAGAAAGGACAGTAGATGGACCTTGCATGACAATAGAGCTCACGCCAGTAATCTCTGCACCGACCAGCGCAGAAAGCCAAACCGCAGGGGCAATCAGCAAAGAACCATCAGGACTGGCCAGCTCCCCTCATGCTCCTGTTTCCACTGAGGACGAACCTGAGACTTTCAAATGTTCTTCAGACCAATCACGCAGAACGCTCCACAGTTAGTTAGCCTGCCTCTGACTTGCCAGGGCCAACAACTTCTAGTTCTACCTAACATCTTCCTTTCTTCCCCCAGCTACGGCGCTGACTGCCTTTGCCACCTCTCTGAGATTCTGACAGACACAGTGATGATGGCTGACTTCTTGCAAGCTGACGCCAACTAAATAAACCTAGGTTGATTTTCATTTTGATGATCTTCACTTGTTTCCATATACTATTTAAATTCATCATATTTCAATTTTTATGATTTTGGTAACCTTCTCACTGTTTTCATCCCTCGTTTTTTTATTGTTGGGGATTCATTGAGAGTACAAAGAACCAGGTTACATCAATGGCTTGTGTTAAAGAACCTCTAATAATAGTGTTCTGCTCTTATGACCTTCTGCACTTGAAGCAAACATCCACAATGTTATCCATTCTGATATTTCCAGCATTTAATATGATTATGTCAGTCTGTTCCTAAATGTTTTCAGAGACTCTTAATTTCCTCAAAGGATAATCTAAAACATTTCATATGATCATAGGACTCCCAAATTTGGTGTCAGCTTAGTCCTCTCTTTCACTATTTCCTGTGATGCTCTGAAACTCAGCGACACTGACCTACTCATATCTCCATGTTCACTTCAAGCTAAGCCAGTGTCTCCATTTACTTTTCACTTACTTAATGTTTGACTTCAAATAATTTCCTTTGCTTTCCCACTAGCCAGATTAACTTGTTCTTCCACTCTCAGGGTCCTTTTTTATTTTCTCCAACCAACTTTGAACGCTGTGTACAGCTTAAGTATTTTCATTATAACAAACGGCATACAATATTGGAGAGGTGAATTGGATACTCTATCCTTGCCTAGATTTCAAGATGATTAGAGGCGAGTTGCTTTCTCTTTTCTCTCTCTCTTTTTTATATTCCCAGGGTATAGCGTTTAGTAGGCTCTCTTTAAAATGTTACTTGAAATACGGTAGAAATAAATGTATGCTCAGGAACCTGAAAGTGCTCACATCTCTTTCCTTTTGATTAGTTCTAAACGAATTTAGGTTTCTTCTTAGATGGTGACCCTACAATAAATTCGTCCTTTTTAAGCACACACACACAAAAAGTAACAATGAAAACAAACACCATCAAAGTTTGCTACACATTTTGATCACAACCCAATTTTCTAAAATTCTAGTTGGTTATGTGTAAACACAATGAAAGGGGCCAGGGAAAGTGAATCACATCTCTGTATATTTTAACATCTAACCTCCCTCAGCTCCCAAAATAAGAAGAGTTGTTTGTTTTTTACAATGAACTTGACTGTAATCTTTTGGGAAGATTTTTCAAAACGTTGTATATTTATTCCAAAACTATTTTCACAGGGGAATGCCTTGTACTTCATTATACTGAATTTAAAAGCAGTTAGCATGTTATGATAAAGCACTCCAGAACTGTTTGAGTGCAAGTGTCATTAAAATTTGCAAACTGAACGCTGAGCTGTTAGAGATATTTGGATGAACCATCTCCAACTTTCAAGAAGGTTCTCTTTCCAAAAAAAAAAAAAAGAAGGCAAAAAGTTATGCGCATATGTTTGCTATTTCAAAACACATATTGGCTTTTCCCTCAAACAAAATAACAAAAAATAATTTGGGCCACATAGAAGGCTGACTTGCCGAATCATAAATACCTAAAAGTTACCCAGAAAAATCTACCTGGAAGGCAGAGGTATATTTCAATTTGAGGTTTGAAAAAAAGGCTTTAAATGGAAATATAGAGATGGGTTAGTTCAGGTATAGAGGAATAGTAGAAACCTAGGATATAGTTATGTAAGGGACGTGTGTAGCAGAGAAGAGTGAAGGGCCAATTTTCCCAGCACCAAGATTTGAGAATAGGGTGAGCCATTCAAACCCCTAAAGGAAAAAAAAGGCAGAAAATAAGAGCTCGTGGAGCAGCGCCTGTGGCTCAGTGAGTAGGGTGCTGGCCCCATATACGGAAGGTGGTGGGTTCAAAGCCAGCCCCAGCCAAAAAAAAAAAAAAAAAACGGCCTCGGCCTAATTGCAACAAAAAAATAGCCAGGCGTGGTGGCAGGTACCTGTAGTCCCAGCAACTCAGGAGGTTGAAGCAAAAGAATCGCCTAAGCCCAAGAGCTGGAGGTTGCTGTAAGCTGTGACGTGACAGCACTCTACCAAGGGCTACAGAGTGAGATTCTGTCTCTAAAAATAAATAAATAAAAAAAAATAAAAGCTCATGCCCTGGCTTAAAGCTGATATGCAAGATACTTAATAATATCTATCTATAGATACTTAATACACTATAAAAAGATACAAAGAGTGTTGAAAAATGTATATGTATTTTAAGAAAGGAAAAAGAAAGAGAGGTGCCTGTGGTTCAGTGAGTAGAGTGCCAGACCATATATGGAGGGTGGTGGGTTCAAACCCGGCCCCGGCCAAACTGTAACAAAAAAAATAGCTGGGCATTGTGGTGGGCACCTGTAGTCCTAGGTACTTGGGTGGCTGAGGTAAGAGAATTGCTTAAACCCAAGAGCTGGAGGTTGCTGTGAGCTGTGACGCCACAGTACTCTACCAAGGGTGATAAAGCGAGACTCCATCTCTACAAAAAAAAAAAAAAAAAGGGAAAAAAGATCATCATAAAATTGTAATACTCAATATATACCTATAATAAAAGGTGAATAAAAGTCATGTTTGAGCCCCTCTTATAATTGCGGAAGTCTAACATTACTTGAGTATTGCAATCTAAATACAGTTTTTTCCTTTCTTAAAATGAGTATACATTTTTAGATACCATTTATATAATGTGTACAATTTAGTGTTAAGCAAAATGACATTAAAATAATCCTGAATTCATTCATCATTCAACAAAAGATTGTTTATTTTTTTCAGTTTCCCGTTTGTTCATTCACAAGAACATGTGTCAAATCACAAACAAGTCAGGTAAGATCTTAACGTAGATTATATGGACATCATACCAGAATGAAGGAAATGAGTGGATTTCCTATAGAGTAGAACCTCCACACTTGACCACCTCCTACCTTGGCTGCCTCATTTGGCTGACCTAATTTTCGTAGACCAAACATGCCCAGGTATGTAGCACAGTAGGCCTCGCTCCTTACATTGACCACCCAGCTGTATGTTGACCAATTTGATACAGTGCCCTGAGGGGTCAATTTATAGAATTTTTACTATAATTATAAGTGCTATGAAGGTGAAATAACTTTAAAACTCAACAGAGAGTAGAATGCCTATGGTGGGGAGGGGATGGAGGAGTAGGGGGCTGATCAGTTGCTTTAGGTAGAGTGGTCAGAGAATCCTCTCTGAAGAAGTGATGTTACCAGGGCCATCTGTGTGAAAAAAGAGCTGATTTTGGAAATTTCAGGGTAAATACTCGAGGCAAAAGGAATACTTAATGCAAAAGACTCTTTGAGAATAAGATAGCACTACACATTTATTAAGAAAGGCTAATTTATTTAAATGATAATACCAATTACTGATGATGATGTAGAAGACTGAGGACATTCATGCATTGTAGTGTTGACCTCTTTCGTTGGTTGACCAGATTGTTACAGTCCCGGGGTGGTCAACTTACAAAGGATCTACTGCAGTTTTGAATATGTATAGGGTACATGTGATGTTTTGATGATATAGGTATCTAATGTGTAATGATCAAATCAGGATGAGTGGCTATCCATTGTCTTACGCATTTACTATTTCTTTGTGTTATGAACATTCTAATTTCATTCATTTAGTTAAAATATACTACAAATCAGTATTAAGTATAGTAGCTTTATTATGCTACTGAGTACTAAGTCTTATTCATTCTACGTAACCGGTTTCAGGGTTAGGACAAGGATATACATTGGAGGGGGCAGTATTAACCCACTCCAAATGATAAGTAATGATTACCAGTGGTTCAGGGAGGGCTGGGAAGTTGAAAAGGTGAAAAGGCAATGATTTTTTTCAGGGTTGTAAAGCTATTTTGTGGCAATGAAATGGTGGCTACAAAACAGTATGTCTCAAAAATTCATAAAACATTCTGGCACAAATAGTGAACCTTGCAATATGAAAAATAATTCTTAAATATTTTTGAAATTGGAGAAGTCCAGGATGGAATCATGACTATGACAAACCAATTAGATTTTACCAAATTCAGGTAACGATCACACTGAAGGTGGTGGGAAAATATAATGCTGACCTAAGAAACTTCAGGAATGAAGAAAGTCTCCAAAAATAAAGGTGCATAAAGCTTTACATGAGGAACTGTATTCTAGTTGATAAGGCTGTTTCACATGGGATCATGGTTTAACAGTTCTGATATCATATATATGCATAAAAGAGTAGAGCAATTAGAAAATGGATTATTGGTCATGGGAGCCACTACTGGAATGGGATATTATACATGAGCATGGAGAGGTGTAAACTGACCCACGTGGTAAGAGATTAGAGCTGCAGGTATCAGGCTGAATACGTGTCAGCTTGAGATGGGAACAGGTAGTTCCATAAGGAAATATTTATAGATAATATCTACATACACTAATTAGCATATACACACATGTGCATCATTAGACACATGTATGTATATCATTAGTATATACACACTTCCAGTATCAGTTGAAAAGAGAAAGAAGCCATGACATCATAGTAGGAATGAGCAAATCTAGTCCTTAGATCTCGGTTCTAAATCTATTCTCTAATAAAATGAAACAAGACTCATTGAAGAAATGGCCACTTCTAGTACTGGGGCAGGGAAAATAGGAGATCAACTTGGATCATCATTTACTTCCCAAAACTAAGGAATTCTTAAACAAATAAAAATAAAACAATAAAGTAAACCCCCAAATCCCATAGCAATAGGAAGAAATCAAAGTAACTAACACAGGAGCCAACGGATAGAGCTCCTAGGGATCAAATCTGAGCCAACATGAACAACATAAAGTTGTATTAGACCATAACACAAAATAAAAAATTAAATATCCTAGAGTCAACACTGACATAAATAAATGATTGAATGAATACATTTGTGTGGGAGAATTGAGAAATTCCCATGAAGGAAAATTCCAAATTTATCTCGCCCCCAGTGTGGGTGGTGTATGCTGACTTCCTTCCAAAGAGTGTCAAATTGTCTTCCCAAAAAATATGGGATGGAAAAAGTGTAACTGAATGGGGGAGAAATCTGGCAAGCATTTCGTCAGCCAGCCGGTGGATCAAGGTTAACATCAACAGTGATGTCATGTTGGTGATACATGCTCTTGGTATGATGATATTCAAATGACACTTTACGTCATTATCTTACTCTCCAAATCATAACACCAGTCTAAGTGTGATAGAAACTTTAGATAACATTTCACTTAAGAGACATTCTGCAAAATATCCAGCCTATACTCTTTTAAACTGTCAAGGTCATCAAAATCAGGAGAATTTGAGAAATTGTCATAACCTCCAGGAACATAAGGAGACAGGACTACACATAATGGTACCCTGAACGGGATTATGAAACTTAGAAAGTACCTGAGGTAAATACTTAGTAAATCTGAATAAAGTATGGGCTTTATTTAATGCTAATGTATCAACCTTAATTCATTAATTGCAGCAAATGCCCATACTAATGTAAGCTACTTTTGTTTTTTTATTAAATCATAGGTGTGTACATTAATACTATCATGGGTACAGTGTGCTGTTTCTATATACGATTTGAAATACTCTCATCCAACTGGTTAACATAGCCTTCATGTCATTTTCTTAGTTACTGTGTTAAGACATTTATATTCTATATTTAGAAAGATTCACATGTACCCTTATAGGATGAACCATAGGCGTGATCCCATCAATCACCCTCCCTCCACCCATCCCTTCCCCTCCCCTCCCCTCCCTCTCCCCTTTTTAATAGTGGGAACTAGGTATGAGATGTATAGGAGGGAACTCTGTATACAATCTTTGTATTTTTTTTTCTTTAAATCTAATACTGTTCTACAAGGCTTATTTATAAACAACAACAACAACAACAAAAATAGCCAAAATGTAAAGTATCAAAACACCAAGAGTATCAGCTCATTACATGGATGAATTTGCTATTCTTTACGCTGAATAATCAAAATATCCTCAGGAATCTAACACTATGTAACATTTCACAAATATCCAAGTTTCCCACTATTGCCAGTATCTTTTTTTGGTTATAACCATGGTCTTTTGAGATCCAGAGGATATTTTTCAAGATCTAACAAAATCTTTAGAGATTCTACATTCACCTCTCATAAAAATTGTGTCTTCTTCCTCCGTGTTCTTAGGACACTCTTCTTCCAGGAACCCATTGTACCTGAGATGTGCAATGTTTTGTCTCAGAGAGGGTGTGATTTTCTGAAACATCTGAGTTTCTTACAGTCGGCATAACACAGAGGTTAGAATATAGGCCCTCAGGATGGCTGTTTACATCATAGTTACTCCATTTTCCAGGTGTGGGACTGTGGTCATTATTTAACTCCTCTGTACATCCAGTTTCTCATCTGTAAAATGGGTCTAAAAATGGTATCTAACTTTAAGACTATTATGATAAGTTTATGAGTTAATATACATTTAAAAATAAGAAAAGACTTGTATATGACGTAAATAACATAAGAACCTGCTACTATTATTGTCATTAGTATTATTTATAGTCCATTACTATCATCTATTATATATTATGTTCTATTAATTAAGTAATATATGCTATGTAGTATAGCAAGTAAGAGCTTAGGAGCATCTTATCCTTTTCTCCTTAAGTTTATTAAATGTTATGAAAGTCAACACAGTCAATTTGCTGATCTTCATGAGGATGTGATGTGACTTTGCACAAGTTTAAAGAACTGGGAACTCCAAAGCTCATCCGCAGAGAAGGATTTCCTACCCACTTCACTAAAGCTGAAGGATTCCTATAAATAATCCATTTCAGTGCATGAATGATAAGAGATTGATAGAGGCCATTACATTATCTAGGTAGGTTGCTATTATTTTAAGAAACAATATCACTGGAAATTTGACAAGATGTCTTCCGTATACAGAAAAAGGAGTTGCCTTTAGTAAGGCAAAATGTTAGCCTACAGACCCTTTGAACTTGGATATATGAACTATGTGTATCGCATTTTATACTTCAAAAGCATGATGCTGGTTTTTTTTTTTTTTTTGTTTGTTTGTTTGTTTTTTTTTTTTTAGACAGAGCCTCAAACTATCCCCCTGGGTAGAGCGCCATGGCATCACAGCTCATAGCAACCTCCAACTCCTGGGCTCAAGCGAGTCTCCTGCCTCTGCCTCCCAAGTAGCTGGGACCACAGGCTCCCGCCACAACGCCCGGCCATTTTTTTTTTTTTTTTTTTTTTTGGTTGCAGCCATCATTGTTGTTTGGCAGGCCTGGGCTGGGGATTCGAACGTGCCACCTTAGGTGTACATGGCTGGTGCCTTAGCCAATTGAGGGACAGGCGCTGAGCCATGATGCTGTTTACATTAGAATATCTAAAACACACCTAGATGTCTGTTCTCTGAGTCTAAGAAGTACATAAATACTCAGGTATGCATACTTGATATACAGACAAATATGCACATGCTCACACAGACACACAGAGACTTTTTATAACTTTTCCCTTTCCTAGAGAAAAGGAATAGTTCCGTGTAGTACCTTGTCTTAACACTAGTTAATAGATGCAATCAGCACATTGTACCCCATAAATGCATTAATGTATGTATGATCTATGGGTTTAGGATTCAATAAAAAAAAAAGAGGTAGTTTGTCATTTATTAACACATCATCTTTAAGGAGTCCCTGCACTTACCTAAGTACCTAGAGGTAAATTTACAAATCTGTCTATCTTTTCAAGGAAGTGGAGAGAACTATTACAATTATAGATGAAATTTTTTAGAAAAGGATATGTTGTGGTGATTGACTGTCCTAATGACAAAGAGCAAATGGTCTTTCTAAAGCTGTATGTGTGTTTTACATGTGGCTGATGATGTTTTACATGTGTTTTACATGTGGCCACCAGGAGTCATCTCTCCAGAAATATGACCGTGCACACACACTACACTTACCTGAAAATTCAGAGTATTTATGGATCACCCACAATGGTTTAGGGACCCAGAGACTCCAAAGAAGACATTTTCATTTCTTAGTTTATTTTTTTTTAAGATTTTTGTCCCCAAATCTTTCAACTTCATAACAGTGCTTGTTGTCTCACGTCTATGAAATACCACTTTAACTCTTACTGAGGCATAAAAGAGTTGCCGATCAGCAGGCAATATTGTATCCCCCCAATATTTTGTTCTTCTTGACTGCTATCATGTCCTATCTTCAGAAACACAATCAGCAGGTGCCTTCTGAGCCACCCACCTATTCTTTGAAAAGATAATATATTCAGCCATGAACTAAGTTTTGCTGATAACTTTGACTGCTGCCCCTTTGTTTCATCAGAATGTTTTACTCTTTGAAGACTCATGTTTTAGTCTGAAAACCATCCTGGTAGTTCCTGTCACGTATATCATGGAACTCAGGAGAAACCACTTAAAGATTTACGAAGGCTTTTAGAACGCTTTACCCTCTAATTAGATTTGCATGTATTCACGTTGTGATTATCCCAAATGTAATTAGCCTTTTCTGTTTACCAGTTATTTGGGAAGATTTTCCAAATGCATCTTGACAGTCTTCTGACAGAGTCTTGTGGCAGTTACAAATTATCAACAATAAGTTCATTTACACCACAGTTTAATTCTATGCTACATGAGGAATGAATGCTATTTATTCGTGTGATAGCATAAACACTCTAAGGGATTTCTGTCAAAGAGAATTGGGTCATTATTCGTTGGAATGAACAAGCCATTAGGAAGTACAATATATAAATCTCAAACAAGAATAAAAGCTTTATTTTTAATTTCACCTTTATAATTTCTTCAACTTGAAACACTTTTATCAATACAAATCCAAGAATGAGCTAATCAGCTCTTAAGAATGTGTACTTAAAAGGTTAAAAACAGGTTACCCAGGTTAAGAAAACGTATATATTAAGCTTTTAAATGTGATATTAGGATGTATAATATTTAAATGAAATAATTAAGTCAAATGGTAAACGCCTGGCTGGCTGTTCTCTTCACTTCTTATTCAAAAATGAAAATGCTGATAATTAGCTTAAGTATGAGTAAGTCTTCTTAAGTTTGCTGGTTATCTTTTTCTAGTGGTAAAATAATTATTGGTATTTAAAATGTATTGCATTTTTACTGTTTTCTTAAAAGGATTGAATAGGAGAAACTATATTTTATTTTAACAAGCAATACAGCCAAACAGAAGGATGATAAAAAAAAAAGAGGGCACTAATAAAAAAATTCATGGTGAAAGATCGAAATGTGAACAGCCAGTAAACTTATAAAAATGTTCAAACTCATTAGTAATTAGCAAAATGAAAATTGACCTAATAATTAAATGCTCTCCTTATCTCTAACATTAAAAAATGTGAAATAAATGACTATGTAGTAGGTTGTTATTACCTATTTAGCTAACCCTTGATCTAACATAAGATTTTCACCACTTTGAGGAAATACAAATATAGACTAGTAACCCTCATGTGCACTTGTACACACGCTCTCTCACACAAACACCAGCTAAAATAAAATTAAATAAAAAAGATCACAATAAATATGATAGGCTAAATGGAGAAACTATTTTTGAAATACAATTATACTATAGGTACACAAATATAAATATAATTTTCCTTTACTGCCACCTTTGATTCTAAAAGAGCCTCTGCTTAAATAATGATGTGTATCGTATCATCATTAAAATAAAAGGAGACATTATCTAAATTTAATGTGCAAAAGACTCAAGATGCTAAGCAGATGGGAAATGTACAAAGTTCTCAGGAACACAAAAAGATAGGAAAACATGAATTTCAGTGTGCCAGGTCAGGAGTTGGGTCCTTTGGTAAATCCTCTGTGGTTTATGGGGAACTCTCAAAGGCAATGACCACTGAGAATGCTCCAACTTGAAAGAGAACAGTCTTCACAGGCCCTGAAGTGTAAGTTCAAAACAATTATTTGATTAAGGCTAACATTATTGCCGGTGACTCTAGTCATCTTCGAGAAGTTAACATAAATCTTGATTAAGAGAATCTCAATGGTATATGTATACTATGGAATACTATGCAGCCCTAAAGAAAGATGGAGACTTTACTTCCTTCATGTTTACATGGATGGATCTGGAAAATATTCTTCTTAGCAAAGTATCTCAAGAATGGAAGAAAAAGTATCCAATGTACTCAGCCTTACTAGGAAACTGATAGTTAGCTAGCACAGGAAAGCTATAACCCAAGTTAAACCCAAGAATATGGGGAAAGGGGAGAGAAAGGGAAGGGGATGGGGGAGGATCGTTCAAGGGAGGGGTAATATTGGGATCACGCCTATGATCTATCCTATAAGGGTACATGTGAATCTCTCTAAATGTGGAATATAAATGTCTTAACACAATGACTATGAGAATGACATGAAGGCTATGTTGGCCAATTGGATGAGAATGTTTCAAATTGTAT
>CAUYQV010056790.1:0-21085 GCA_963574575.1 Galagoides demidoff | reverse complement strand
AGAGTGGAGGGTGGGTGGAGAGAGGGTGATTGGTGGGATCACGCCTATGGTTCATCCTATAAGGGTACATGTGAATCTCTCTAAATATAGAATATAAATGTCTTAACACAATAACTAAGAAAAAGACATGAAGGCTATGTTGGCCAGTTGGATGAAAGTATTTCAAATTGTATACAGAAACAGTACACTGTACCCCATGATAGTATTAATGTACAATGCTATGATTTAATTAAAAAAAAATAGCAGGGTGTTACGGCAGGTGCCTGTAGTCCCAGCTACTTGGGAGGCTAAGGCAAGAGAATCTCTTAAGCCCAAGAGTTCAAGGTTGCTGTGAGCTGTGACACCATGGCATTCTACCCAGGGTGACATAGTGAGACTCTGTCTCTAATGAATAAATAAATAAATATACATAAAAGAGAGAGAAGGTTCTGCCCCAAACTTAAAATGAAAAAAGCAAACATGCAGCTTTTTATTTGAGTTAACCTAAATTTCTACCATGTTCTCAGCCCTGTGCCTAGAAACCCAAGCCACAGTACAGCTCTCCAAGTAACATTTAAAGAGACAAGACAGGACGGTGCCTGTGGCTCAAAAGAGGAAGGTACTGGCCCCATATACCAGAGGTGATGGGTTCAAACCCAGCCCTGACCAAAAACTGCAAAAAAAAAAAAAGAGAGAGAGAGAGATAAGAAACACCACAGAACAGGAGCTTATGTTTGGCAATCCCTGGCTGAATGCTTTCAGCGTCATTTGGTGTGGAATTCAAGCACCCCGAGAGGTAGAAAGGACAGCAAGTATTATCACTGTTTGGCAGGAGGGGAAACTGAGGAAAGAGAAAGCAAACCCTTAAAGGGCGTAGAATTTACGTGGCTGGCTCCTGCTGTATTGGAATTCTTGTTTGATATAGGACCCCCCTAAGGGTAACAGGCCCAGGGGCACATCCTTCAGCCAGACTGCAAAAGCACCAACACCCCAGCTTCAGGTCACGCTGGAACAAACGGGCCCCCACTAGCATCTCTTTCATACCATCCTCTGTGCCACTGAAAGCCCAGAATAAAACAAGTCCTGGTGACTGTGACCATGAGCCACGCCGCCACACTGCCGTGCTGCCTTAAGGCATTGCCCACGTTCTGGCAGCTCGAGCAGCTAGACTTTTATCATTTGTTCCCAGTAATGTACTTGGCAATCACACAGAAGGGCTTTTAAATCTAATGGCTCAGACAACAGCAAAGCAGAATTATAGGAGCATTTTCAAAATGACGGGGCTCTGACCCTTTTAGGTGTGTCATGATGCCTTGTGAGTCTTGTGGCACTCACTGGGGCTGTGGTATATCACGTAGACTTCAGGCCTGTTCCCCTTTGCCAAAGCTCAGCACTGATGGTTCATGGAGAATGCATGTGGCGTGAGGCTTCTCAGTAATATAAATCTGCGTCACTGATGTGCCTGCCTGCAGGTGCGTCTGTGGACCCACACCTGCATGTATCCCTGTGGCTGAACTGAGACAGGTCACTGAGACACAGGTCCTTAGCCTGAACAGGGCTGAACTTCAGATTCGGCATGGTCCCGGAGAAGCCTTCTAGAAGCTTTTCTTCGTGCTCTGCTGACTTCCTGAAGGTTCTGAATTCTTTCTCATTCTCCGCTGGCAGCTATCAAGACGTTTTCCCTCTAAGCTAAGGAAATTGTGCTTAGATTTTAGGCACTTAAGTTTATAAGAGTAAAGCAAGATCTTCTTTCATCAATTTTGAGTGTTGGAATTTTTTTTTATTTTAGGAAAAGTGTAAAATGTCTGTCTCCCATAGAGAATTGATGAAATACGTGCAGGGGTGGGGGTGGGGTCTCCATCTGCCCCGAGGCACGAGCTTCCCATCCCTTACTAGTGCCTTGTTTCCAGGTGATACCACTGTAGATCCTCTTATCAGTGTCAATAATTCCATTTGGCAGGCAGTGGCTAATTCTTTTCATGTGCTAATGATTAATCAGACAAGCCTATTTACTAATGTATCAGAATGCATTAGAAACATAAGGTAATGGCGGACAGAACATCAATTCAAATATAAATGAACCACATTTACATTGGATACCTATTGACTTATGTCACAGAATGAACTAGAAAACGCAATTTACTTGTAAACCATTAAAATGAGTGAAAATAGAATTTCAAACTCCATCTTCCAACATAACTTTATTGGCTTGGCTCAGAGCCTTAAGGGAGTGTCTAACTAAGTTTAAAATACATAAATAACACACTAATTCATTTTGCCATAAAAGAGTTAGTGTCTCACCAACTAAACACCATGGAATTTACTTAAGTTGGAACTAGTACAAAATAAAGAGAGGTCACAGAGCATAGTTTGAGGACATGCTGGAGTTCTCGTGTCCAGGTTTTCCTTTCTGATTTTAGCTTTTCTCTAACCCAGTTTGAGTCCAAAATTCTGCATCTGTGCATGCCTCATGGGCAAGGGCCCATGTCTTACAAACCAAAGATTCAAAATTCATACCCTTGCAGGAGAAGGGGAGGGTGGAGCGCTGAGAGGTCAGATGAAATTATGAAAGTAATCATACAGTTTTTGGCTGGGGCTGGGTTTGAACTCACCACCTCTGGTATATGGGGCCAGCGCCCTACTCCTTGAGCCACAGGTGCTGCCCTATAAAAGTAATCATACTACAGAGTACAGTGCTGGAAACCAAGATCTCTAAATGTCTACACTGGACATCACTGGGCCAAAAGGGGATATCATAAATTATTCAGAGAAAGATTTCAAGCAGTTTGATAAACACAAGAAAATAGGCAAATTTGAGCCATTTAGTCTGGAAAATATTCGTGCCATGAATAGCATTTCTTTTTCTTTGCATCCAGATGTCAAATGTGAAATAGACAAGATTTCTTTTCTCCCATTTTCTCAAGTGTCTAGGAACAGAGTGAGCATGAAGAACTTGGGCTTGCTCAAAGAATACCCTAGATCCATCCAAATGGCCCATAATTGCCTTTTTTTTTTTTTTTTTGGTAGTTTTGGCCGGGGCCGGGTTTGAACTCACCACCTCCCGTATATGGGGCTGGTGCTCTATTCCTTTGAGTCACAGGTGCTGCCCATAACTGTCCTTTAATTCCAGACTTAGGCTACAATTGCCTTAGACTCAGGCCTAAGTTCTGAATAATCAGTCTTGGTAGAGATCAAGGGGGGTGTAGGAGAAAGGAGAATATGTTCAGAAGAATTCTGACCCACCCAACTATCCCTTTCCTTCAGACTCTTCTTTCCCGACTAATCCTCAAGATGCTGATGAAATAAAACATGTGCCCCCAAAAGTATTTTCCAAACTCTATGCCAAAAAGAAATTAAGAGAAGGAAAGAGTTGTTTGGTAAAGAATTTCATGATGAAATAGACTTAGAAGAATCACCCTCAGCTTCACTCCCCAACCCCTAAGAAATTCATAGGGCATCTTAGCATGTTAAAGGATCTGAAAAATGCTACAGTAAAGAAATCTCTAAGATTTTCATCTCACCAGTACTTGTCAAGCTTAATTAAGCACCAAGATATCTGCTTCCCTTCCATACGTAAGGATTTAGTGTTTCATGGGGCACAAGTGTAGAACTATTCATGATAATTAAGATACCAGGAAAATCAGGTAAACTCTGTGAAACCAGGTGGATCCATTTTCTATCCTGAAGAAAATTAGAAAGCGTCCCACAAAGCTATTTGATTTCAAGAAAAAAGGGGCACTGCTCTAGAATTTCACAAAAAAAAAAAAAAAAAAAAAACCTTTCCCAAAGTTTGAAACCAGAAGAATTTGACTCTGGCCGGAGCCCCCTACTTCCCCCTCCCCCGAAAGACATAAATATTTGACATCCAGAGTTATGTCTAAATCCAGTGCCCTCTTTTCTGGTGTTTAGATTTTGTTTCCCTAACAAATATCAAACAAATACACTTTGCACTGAGGAACGACGATTAGAACGGGAACAACTTTAGGTGTCTCCAAGAAAATACGTTTCCAACACTCAGTTACCCTCCTCAGATGGGCCTTGTGCTGATACCATCGCAGTTACCAAGGGAAGAATTAATAGCAGTTTTCGTCTGTGCCCAAAGAAGGACATAAAAGCCGTCATTCCCAACATCTAGTCCACCAGGAAACTGTCAGAAAGATAAATCAGAGCTAAGCTGACTTTTGTTAATAATGTAACAATTTTGAAAGTGCAGCTTTAATGGAGGGGAAAATTTTCCAGAATTTGACAACCCTTTCCAATCCCTGTGGTATGGACTCCATTTTTTTTTTAAAACTGTCTAATGCTGTTTCTTAGGTGGTGTTCAATAGAAACCAGTCCATAATGCAATGACTCTTTATGTGATGCTCAGATGTGAGATTGATCTCTGTGGACACCCTGGGCTTCGGAAAGTAGGATTATTGGATTTTGGCGGCTTTCTCAGATGTCGAAGATCTTTAAACAGTGTCTTGCAAAGTTGCTACATCTCGCCTGTGTGTGAAACACTTTTGAACTCATCAAAGCAGGTAGCCTCCCTGTTAATTAGACTGGGTGGGCAAAGGGGAGCTGGAAGCCGACATGCTCTGGCCATTGAGTTAAGTGCCAGAACCGAGTCCATTTTCATATCTTGAAAAGAAAAATGAGTCCATCCATCTCCAAATCAATAGGGCCTTAACGGGGAGATTGCTGACACAGCATGAAATTCAGAACTCAGAATAGCAGGGGGTTGGGGGGAGAAAAGCGTGGTTGTTAAAGCAGAAGTTTGGTGACCGACCGCCTTACCTTGAGACTGCTCAAGAAGATGTTAATAGCTTTGGACCTCGGCTGAATCAGTGGAGTGGTACAGTGATCATGGATTATGGTTCACACTGAAAACAACAACAAAGAAAGGTAATTAGGACACAGTGTGTTCCCTTTGATTTGAAAGGTGCTCCCCTTAGCCACCGTGGAGACAGCACAGCACAGCCACCTCCCACCCTTGCTTTTGGCACCAGTGTGAACACCAGCTGTCGTTTTGTCAGGATCAGGCAGGTGCACAAAACTAAGTGTGAGTTCACGGGACTCTTGGGCTACGAGAGGCAGCACGACCCCCGGTACCGCCACCTGGAAACCTGCTCCCCAAGCCAGGTCACAGATCCCCCCGTCTTGCCGGTGCACCGACGAGTGGCTCTCCTTTTCCGATTTGCAGCCAGGGGATAATAGGCCAAGCAGTCTGTACAGGCATATGTGAGTAAGGATCGAGAGGGTCTCTCAAGTCTGTCCTCCCATTTTTTTAACCTCTCGGCACCTGTAGTCACATATTTATATGCAAATATAGTATAAAATTATGTCTGACATGGGGCAAAATTGCATGGCTTTGTCTCCTATCTATCCATCCATCATCCGTCTGTCTGTCCCACAGGCTTCTCGACCTTGGTCGTGGCTCTGAGAATAGGCGACATCTTTGAGCTGACCCAGCTGGTCCTATTTATGTATTGATGGTGAGGGGATGGGGCCTTCTTTAAAATGCCACAACACCCTTTGGATGCCCAGGGTAGTTGCATTCTGCCTCAGAAAGTCCGCTTGTGTCCCCATGAGATGGAAATGGCCCTTTGCCACATAGGATGAGTTGTATGGGGACTGAGATGAGTCATGGGGTGCAGATGAGTGTCATTCCTGTCAGCCAGTCAAACAACAGACAGGTTATGTCCAGGGGGGCTGTCCAATGAGAAGGCCAGGCACTATGGATTCCTAGGGGAGGCTCTGGGTCACACTCCACTGAACAGTGTCTGGGCACGCTGCAGTAACAGAAGAGGCCCCATCTGTTGCCCACATGTGCACCACAGGGACACTCTGGGGAGGCTGCTTCAGCAGCAGCTGGGGCAGACCTAGGGCCACTCCACTCGGCCCCACGAGCCTCCTCTTCTTCAGAGCCCACCTCACCAGCCTACCACCCTCTCTAGCCAACATGACCTACCCTTCCCTAAATCCAGGGCTTTCTTTTACTCTAAGGCAGGAATATTTACTCCTGAGGCTCTCCCAGATGTCTGCCCAAATTGATCCTTACAGATCTTTTCTTACCCTGCAGCCTGTGCTCAGAAACTCAAGAGCTGATCATATAGGACTCCTTTCTCCCTATGCTGTGGTTGGGTCATCTTTTCCTTGGGCAGTGGAAATGCATCCTGCCTGGGTGACCGAACAGGAGAAAGACCAATGGAGAAGAGAACGTCCCATGTGTTCTCAAACACATAACCCACCTTGAAAATGTCCTGGTCTTCCATAGAGTGCTCTATGACTTCTAGGGACTATGGTTCTTGAACGTGCCTAAAATGTCAAGCAGGGAGTATCAGAATAGTGTCCCTTTAGCAGGAAAATGGAAAGGTCAACCGGGCTGCTGAGGTTGGGGTGGGTGGGATGCTGGAGGAGCAAAGGGTCCAGGAGCTGTACTAGGTGGCCCTGAACCCCATTGTCAACACACACACACGTCATCTAAAAATACAATGTCCAAACATCATTATACATCTGCCACCATGACTTTTTCTTAGACAAGGGAAAAGATCAATAGTAGATTTACAATTAAGAATTATGCAACCAAGACTTACTTATCCTTTTTTTTTTTAGGCAGTTTTGTTTGAACCCGCCACCTCTGATATATGGGGCCGGCGCCCTACTCCTTGAGCCACAAGTGCCACCGACTTACTTATCCTTTAGGAAGCATGTGACCTTCGGCAAATTCTCTTCCATTTCTGCACCTCTGTTTTTTCACCTGTTAAACAGAGATAATAATCTCTCTTTGCTGCTGGTCTCACAGAACTGAGAATTTTACACGAGATCCTAACCATATAAATGCTTTGGACACTGTAACATACTGTATGTCTTGTCTGTAAGGTTCTGGGGTAGGAGGAACTATTCAGATAATCACCAAATTTGGAGAAAGTCAAGCAGAGGAGGAAGAAAAGCTGACCTGTGGGAGAATGTGAGCAGAAAGGACCCGGGGTAGCTTATCTCCCCCCACCCAGTCACCAGATGGGGCCTCATCTTCCAGCCAGTCTCCAAACAGGACTTCAGCTCTGAGTTAGGGGACTGTGGAAAAGGGTGGTGCCCCCTGCAAAGCCCACCTGGAGTCTGCTTCCTAGGAGGAAGTGTAAAAATAAGTTTAAATCTGTTCCCTGGATGTTTTCTGGCACTGCCATGTTCCTAGCAGGGAGAATTTAGAGTGAGCTAGGTATCTTAGTAAATGCCTCAGTTTCCCGTGCATGCCAGACAGCAGCGCCTTCCGAATGTGGTTTGTAGGCTTCCTGCAGAAGCTTTAGTGAGGCTGCTGGAAATGCAGGGTGGGTCCTCCCAGATTGTGGAATCAGACTATAGGTCTGCTGCCCAGAAACCAGCCTTGTCAGTGATTGTCGATACTCAAATGTAGACACTGAACACGAGGCTGGGGACAAAAAGAATAATACGACACCGGTAGATGAACAACTCCATGCCCACACAAGAGAAAACACAATGACATTCCAGGAGGGAGGAGGGAGAGGATCAGGGGAGAGGGGAGGAGGAGAGAGACTGGTGTGCTCCCACCCAACGGGCACAAGGTAGGGTACATGGTGCACCTCCTGGGCGAAGGGTTGAACTACAACTTGGACTTTACCTAACATACACAATGTACCCTAGTCCTTGGTACCCTCATATTAGTCTAAAACAAAATTATATATATATAATAGTTCAATTTAATTAAACTTCTCTTTACTTGTCAGACACTACCCTAAGTGCCTGTGTGTATTAAGGTATCCACACCCACAATCGTATTATAAAGTAAGTATTGTTTATCATCTCCAGTTTACAGATAGAAAAGTGGAGCTCATGGTGGCAAGTGACTGTCCAAAGTTAACGGACGGGAATGAACCCCAAACCTGAAGTACACACCCAGATCGTGGGCTTTCCAGCTGACATACATCTGGCCACACCTATAGGCAACATACAACAGAAATATGGCATCTCTGCCCACAGGCAGCTTAGGTCCCCCCGCTGATACTGGGACAAAGCCAGCAGCTCCCAGACTGCAGGTGGCCTTCAGGGCCCAGTCTCCCATGCCAGGCAGCCCCTCTCTCTTTTATTCCATTATGTTTTGCTTCTTGAGATACATTTGTGATGTTTAATTTATACCCCGATCATAAAGTGATTGCATCACTAAAAAGGCTGTGATGTTGATTTATACAGCAGTTGTCTGTGTCTGTTAATTAGAGAAATATCATTTGGCTTCCTACAGAAGAGAAACAATAAATTGTAGAGGAGGGGGAGCAGTCATCCCCCAAATTATGCTGGTGACTCCTCTCAAAGCTCATTTATGATCCTAACCGATTTTATTCCGTTTATGCCAACAACCTTTGGAAAAAAAACGTGACTTGGGCAGAGGAGGAGAGAATGGTAGAAAAAGAAAGATGGGAAAATAAATGTCGAAATCGTCTCTATTCACGGATTGGTGCTTACAAACACTGGTGCACAAAACTGCAGCAGTGTGGGTCAGCTCCGGCCAAGTGGTTTTCCTCGGCCGCCACCTCCCACACCCCATCTCTAACACCCACATCTCTATCCCCATGGCAGGATGCTTTTTAGCAAAGCCCACAAATAAGCAACTTTCAAGAGGAGGGGAGTTCATTGCCTCGTATAACAGCGACTCTGTACAGTGGACTGTGAACCCAGAGGGGGAATGCCTTTTCATCCAATGATTATTACTGACCTCATTTATGCCGAAGGTTAATACAAAGAATAAGAACTTTCTTCATTCATTCATTCAGAAAACATTAACAACTACCTGCTACATGGCAGGCAGTGGGGTACTGCTGGGTGCATGGTGGTCAGTGGACACGGTCACAACCCCAGACCTCATGGAATTTACTCTCTAATAGGAGAGATGACATGAACCAGGTATCAGAGGGATGTGAAAATGAAGAGGAACAAGGGATTATACGAGACTTCCATGAAGAAGTTAGTTAGTCTCCAGGCTGAGCGAGCCTGGCTAAGATGGAGAGAAGCTTTCTAGACAGGAGCAGCATGTGCCCAGGCTGCCATGTGGAGGAAGAAGAGGGTGAATGCAGGGCTGAAAGATACCCAGGGGGCTGCAGTGGACAGTTGGCGGGTGTGATGGGACACAAGACTGTAGCCACCTCAGGGCTCTTTCACGTGGCCTCGCAGGTAAGATTTTGGAAGAGGGCTGAGGGCAGACCACACAGGGCCCACAGGCACAGAAGCGGCTTTTATCCCAGGAGCAGTGGGCAGCCACTGTAGGGTTTAAAGCTCAGGCACAGGGCAGTGTGATCATATTTACATTTTAAAAAGGTCATTGTTTTGTGGCTTTAAAAGAATCTGAGTTTTCTGAGATTGAAAGGGCTGCAAGATTAAGCTTAGGTAGGCAGCTCCCACGTGGAAGTGGAACATTATGGAATGTCATGGAACATGGCTAAACCAGGGCTCCAGCATTTCTGCTGGGGAGGAACCCATCTTCCTCTCAGCCTCCCACCCATGCATCGTCTGGGCACCATGAATATACATGTCTGGAAGCTTTTGTCTTGCAACTGGCAGAGGTGACAGCAGAAAAGTGAGGAAGACGGATTGACGGAGGGGATGGCAGGCATCGCATCTGCTCTCTGCCCCGCTCCCAGACCCAAATCAGAGCCCTTGTTATGAGTGGGGTGAGAACTAGAATGTCGTGGTGAAGAGCCTTGTGAATTCTGCTCTTCCTAATCCTTGCCTCCCAAGCACCCTCGTGGACCGCTCAAGTTAAGACATTCCCCAACAGGTTCCCCTGTTTATTTCCACCATGAAAGGTTACAGTGCATTTATTCACTTCTTCATTTGCGTATTCCACTAGAATGAGAGCAGATGTCTTCCCTTTGTTCCTCTATTTATCTTTATAACATACTTGGCCCCTGCCACATGGTAGCTTTTGTGCCATGGATGAATGGTGGGTGAGTGAGTTATGACTCCAGAGCATTAGCAGACATTATTCTGGGATGGAGCTAATGTGTGCTGAAAGGAAAGTACAAAGAAGTTGGGGCAGGGAGGATTAACAGAGAGGGATGCTTTTATTCTCGGGTGCTCGGGGAAGCCCTTTTGGATGGTACTTGAGAGAATAAGCATGAAGAGGTTTGGAAACAGAGCATCCAGGCAGAGGAAAGGGCAAGGAAAAACCACCAAGACTTGCTGAAAGTCACGCATGAGTCATGGCTGATGCCCATGTTTTCCTGTCTGAAAACTTGGAAGGATGTGTGGGAACACATGTGGGTGAGGTCTCCCTAGGTGACACTAGCTGGGGTCACTGCAGGACTCCATCAACCGGTCTCACAAATGAGATTTTGGAAACAAGGAGCCAGGGAGAGAGAGGGAAAAAATGGTGAATGCCAGGTAGGACTGTTACTGTCACACTGGATGTTACTAGAGCCCAGGGGAGGTGTCCCCCTGGGAGGACAGGGTGTGGAAGGCTACAGAAAATGTGTGGGTGGGAGGAGGTTGAGTGAGCCATGGCCGTGGATGCAAATATTTTCATAACCACTTAGGGCTATTGGAGTGTATGGCTGGGGGTGTTACAGTGTTTTCTCCTACAAAGGAGAAAAGACTAGAAGAGTAAGTGTTTTTTTGTTTTTGAGACAGTCTTACTCCATCACCCTGGGGTAGAGTGCTGTGGTGTCATAACTCACTACAACCACAAACTGTTGGGCTCAAGAGATCCTCTTGCCTCAGCCTCCCAGTAGCTGGGACTACAGGCTCCTGCTATGATGCACAGCCAGCATTTTTTGTTTGGTTGTTTGTTTTTCTATTTTTAGTAGAGACAGGGTCTTGCTCTTGCTCAGGCTGGTCTTGAACTCCCGAACTCAAGCAATCCTCCCACCTCAGCTTGGAAGAGTAGTAGGATTACAGGCGTGAGCCACCACACCCAGCCAAGACTAGGTTCTTGATGACTTCTAAGCTGTGGATACACCACTTCAGCATGAATTCTTCCTGAAAACTCTGACTAGTTAGAGGCATGAGAAATAGCACAGTGAATGGGAACACATCATCCCATTGTGAAAGATCTCCAAGCTGGACACAGAACGCTTCTTACCCTCCCTTGCTCTCCCCCAAATAACACAGCTTGTGACTCACATAGTATACCTTATGTAATAACCAAAATAGCATCATTTTGAAATATGATCAATATATTTTGAAAAGGTACTAGTGATATTTTACCTTTTATTTTTCAGACTATGCTTTCAGAATCTCTTGTATGCTTTTCACTGAAAGTACATCTCAGTTCAGACGAAGCACATTCTGAGTGCTCTAGAGGTACGTGCAGTGACCGTGAGGGGCAGTGTGGGTTTGGGCATTGGACTTGCCCTCTTGGAACTCATGCTGTCAGGATGCACCCTTTGGGAACCATCCACTGTGTCCTGAGAAGGCCAAGCCAGCCATGAAAGAGAAGTAGACGTAGCCAATAACAACATTCAGCTCCTAACTGGTAGCCAGCCCTCCAACTCGCCCCCCATAAGAGTAAGTCATCTTGGAAGTGGATCCTCCAGCCAGCTTGGAGCCCTCTCAGCTTATTGCAAAGGGACGAGAGATGAGCTAAGTAGTTGTAACTGTCTGACGCCATCAGAATATCATGATTTTTGTTAAAAGGCAGTACATGAGAGTTACCAAGGAGATCAGTAGATGAGGCATTAATTGGAGTCACTGGAAAGTGAAATGTAGTAAAAGTCTGTCGCCATCTGAAAGGAACATGAAGACCAGCTGGAGGGGCAGTGCCTGTGGCTCAAGGGGTAGGGAACCAGTCCCATATACCAGGGATGGTGGTTTCAAGTCCGGCCCCGGCCAAAACGTCAAAAATAAAAAAGACTGGAAAGACCTTTGCCCGTGATAGTGAGAGTGTTCAGTGGGAGCACGCAGGTACTGGGTTCCATCGCTGGCTTTGCCACGAGGGTGCAATGTATTCTTAACCAGGTCAGTTCCTCCCTCTGAGCAATCGTAGTGCTAAACCCTTTCTTATAAACATAATATGAGGATTGAAGGAGGTTATAGATATAAAAGAAAGGACAGAAAAAAATAATCAAAAATGTTCAAAAATAATAAAAGATGTCCTGATCTTTTTCATCTTTGCATGTTCTGAGATTCAAAAAATGACATTGTATAAACAAATGGGGGAATAAACAAATAAACAAACAAAACAAATGAATGGGGGAAAATATCATAGCACAAGAAAGAAAAAGAGAGAACAGTGTCTGGACCTAAGAATTCTGGCTAAAATCAAGTATAACAATAATGAGGAACTGTGGAAGGGAGGGATGAAGATGGTTGACACTCTGTGAGCACTCACCTGTTCCAAGGAGTATGCAAAACAGCCAATGCATTTTCCTGCAATTTCCTTTGTATCATTACTGCAGCAACACAACAATTCTCCAAAGTACACATTCAGGTCTCTTGACAGAGGGATTGAAGACCAAGTCAGCCATACAGAAGTAAGATGTAGTGTTCCATAGATGTAGTGTTCTACAGAAGTAAGATGTGGTGTTCCATAGATGTAGTGTTCTACAGAAGAAGTAAGATGCATTGTTCCATAGGTCAGCATGGTGACTACAGTTGGCAGTAATCAATGGACATTTCAAAATAGCTAAAAGAATAGCTAGACGAGAATAATTTGAATGCTCATGGTATAAAGAAGAGATAAATCCTTAAGATGTTACATATCTAATGGCATTGATTTAATCTTTACAAATTATATGAATAGATATAAATTATGTCATGTACCCCCCTCATTAGCTACATCTATTATGTGTCAGTAAAAAAAAAAAAATGTAAAAAAAGGTACAAATAAGAAGTAAATTCATACAATACCATCAATGGGAAATAATTATTATTTTATCTAGGCTTATCCTAATTTGAAGAAAAAAAAGGAGAGAATCAGGAGTAGGAAAGAAAATTGATGAGAGTGTCATTAAAGAGGTGCCATTTGTACCTGAGTGACAAGAGATGGGCAAAGGGAAAGACGGAGACAGGAGGAAGGGTAGGACTCTCACACAATGACTTGAGAAGGAAGAGAAAGGAAGACTAGGAGGAAGAAGAGGAAAACAGTCAGGAACACAGAGAAGGGGGAAAGAAAGTGAGGGAGGAATCACGAAGGGGGCACCTGGCCCCAGCAGCCCCCACAGCCCAGCTGCGCAGTGTGAGACCCGGACAGCTGACCAAGAAGGGCACGGTGCTTACAAGGAAGGGATCTATGCTTAGCTTCCTGCTCTGCTGTTACTATCTCGAAATTCTTGATTTTCAATCAAGGAGCCTCACATTTTCACTTGATGCCAGGCCCCACCAATTCTTACATAGCGTTTGCACGTGGAGCTTTCACTGTGGAGCCCCATGGACATTACTGTGTGCATGTGACCTCATTGTCATGAAATGCTGAGTAAACCTGCGTGTTGTGAACACAGAAAGGATGGACCCAGAGGGGAAAAAGTCAGAAGAACTCAGGGGCTGAGAGGCTGGGAGGAGAGAGGTGAAGAATAACAAGCATTGCCTGTGAAGGTGACCCCAATGGTGGTCGTCTTTCCTCCAGGGAGCTGAGTACAGGTCACAAAGAGAAAGGCACACTCTTGCCTGCTGGGGTCAGCCCTGAGAGGTGTCTCTATGGCCGTATCATGAGCTAACGGGATTCTTTAGTCCCTAGTTTTTGCACCTGCCCCACTAAGCCTGATAGAACATGCACAAAATCTTTAAAGTATCATTTATTCACCCACTCGTTCATTCACTCAACATTTTGTGAATTCCCAACAAGTGCCAGGTACAATGCTGATCTTAACAAAGAAGCAAAAATAAATAATTTCATCCCTTCCTTCAGGAATCTCCTACCTAGTTAATGGACTCCAATGTGTAATGTACATCAAAAGCAGAATGTGGGAGAGAGTTAAATGCTGGGACGTTGAAAGAGTTAGCTTACAAACCCAGATACACTCTGAATCGGCCCTGAGCAAAGAGTAGAACTTCTGGACTTGGCTTCTAACCTCAGTTTCTTCATTTACTTTTTTTTTTTTTCAGACAGATTCTCATTCTGTTGCCCTGGGTAGAGTGCCGTGGAATAATAGCTCACAGCAACCTTGAACTCTTGGACTCAAGTGATCCTCCTGTCTCAGCCTCCCAAGTAGCTGTCATGACTTGCAGGCACAATACCTGGCTAGTTTTTCTATTTTTAGTAGACATGGAATCTCACTCTTGTTCATTCTGGTCTCACATTCCTGAGCTTAGGAAATTCACCTGCTTCGGCCTCCCAAGTGATGGGATTACAGGGTGAGCCACCGCACCCAGCCTCCTCATTTACTCTTTCAGCACCTCTGCTTCTAGGGGATCTCAAAAAAATAGGCTCCCTCCACAGCTGATATGACATCCCTTATTGCTACCACCTGCAGGCAGGATCTCTCCATTCCTTCCCCAAACTTCTAGAAGCACTGAATGGGAGGCCCAGGCAGAGCAAACACGTGCAAACAGACTCTGCTCAGCTGAACAGATAGAGGGAGGAGACGTGGCTTGAGATGAGAGCCAAGTGTAAATTCCCACACAGCAGGAAGGACTCCCATTCCCTAAAACCAAAGTGCAATGGAATCAAAGTGGTGATCCCACCGCTCCTCAGTCTAGAACCAAGTGAACCAGGAACCAGCTCAGTCCCATGTTGAAAAAGGAAGAGAGAGAGAAAAAAGGGTAAGTCTAAACAAAACAGAGCATTTCATTCTTCAAGCAGCATTCCTAGAAGCTGCGGTAAGAGGCTTGATGAGAGCGCTGGCCACTCGCCTTTCTACCTCCCCGCTCCCTGGGCTTTCATAAACACTTACCATTTCATAAAAGTTACAGTTTTACACATGATTTCCAAGCTGCCAAAAATGTACAGTGTGCGCGGCCCTGCCTGTCCCAACATGTTTTATAAACATAACAAGCTGTAGCAGCCACCCCAGATGTTTTCACAACTTATTTTTTTTTTTCATAATTTAAAATCTGTTCAACCTGATGTTTTTTTGCTTCGTGTGCATTTCAACTGTAAAAAAGGAAACTGGAATATTATTCATGTGGTGCTATGCCGTTACACCTAATTTCTTCTCAAGTTCACACTAAACTGAAATGTCTCTAGGAACCTTAAAAAAGGCAACAGCCGAGAAAGTGAGGAAATATGTCAAGCACTTGTAAATAAACAGCTGGCTCCCGACATATGGATTTTCTTCTATATTTTTCAGGTGCCACAATCTCCCATCCGTATCTGCCAGCCCTGCAGCGCACAGCATAATTCAACTGTAATTGATAACGTAAAGGCAGATGGAGAGGACTGCCAGCTCCTCCCTCGCATCTCTGGGGACGCTGCAGAAATCAAAGCAGATGGCCCAATTGCATCTTCTTTATGTGTTGCTGCAAGCTCCTCTGTCTGCAGGATAATGGATCATTACGGCCTGCTGTGTACAAACACCAATATGCTTTTAAATCTGGTTCTCAAGCTTATGAAAAAGCACTATATTTCATATTAATTTGTGAAGCTGCACTTAACAAGGTCCACTGTTGTTAATTTACGGTTTGGTCCGGGGAGGGGGAGGGAGAAGTTCCCATAGAGAGCTCTCCCTTGGCCCTCCTCCCCCAGTTCTGGCTGGCTCTCCCTCCCCGAGCCCTGCCTCCCGTCCACCCAGCGGTGGTCAGCTGGAGGAAGGCAGTACCCAGATGTCCTGCTCTGATACTTAATTGATGGATTGGATTCCAGCAGTCAGGGGTTTGCTGAACATGCCGTTGGAGAGAAGGTTGGGTTTTAATTCTCCATCAGTGGCACAGACAACATAAAGGGGGAAGGTCTCAGAACCAGCCTTTCCAAACTGTTGCCTCCTCTTCCTGCGTCTCCAAGGAAAAAACAAAAGATGGCAAGGGGAATAATCAATGCAATGCAATGCCAAAGGGACTCCTGCATTCTGCCCTCATTCTCCCCCAGCCTCCTGCCTCCAATGAATGGGCAATGCCAGAGTTCAGGGGAACTGGGAGGGCCTCCTACCATAGGTGTGGGCTGGTCTCTTTGACCAGCTGTCACTGGGGTCAGGGATAGATGCCTCAATTATCACCCTGGCTTAGTTCATCACTTTACAGCTGCCAAATTCCCCCAACATTGCTTCATCATCTGTGCTGAATATCCCCATTCAGACCCCATTGACTTCATTGTGCAGGTGGGACAACTTAGATTTGGAGAGGGAACATGGATTGTCTAAGCATGAAGGCAGGGACGAGGAGGAAAGCATTGGTTCTGTGCCTTCTTCTGAGATCATGGGCTCTGGACTGAAGCTATTGGCACTGGACTGGGTCCTGTGCTCACCAGCTGTGTGACCTTGTACCCTTCACTGGTACTTGACAGCTTTCTCATCAGTAAAGTGGGAATAGTAATAGTCCCCAGCTCCAATAAAATGGCACATATAAAAGGTTCTGTGCAGTATCTGGAACACAGAAAGCTGTCATAAATGTTGGCTTTCACTGCTGTTATTCTGTACTATTCTCTTTGGGTAAGTGGCCCTGGGCAAATGAGATTATGGATTTAAGGATCTCCATGAACCCTTATGAGATGGCCACTCGTCAGAAGGTCCAGTGCTGTGAGTCAGTTATGGGGATTTTTATTCTTTTTCGATTTGTGATAAAATGTCACTAGAATTTGGCTTCTCCATTATTGCTGTGGAACAACCTTAGAGAGGAGCTACTTCCATAAAAAGCTTAATGCAGGTCTGACAATGAAGTTTGTGAATTTGACCTTACACACTTATGTGCTAGCACTGTGTAGACAACTCAGGAAGGTTTTATAACCTTGGTATATCAGTGTCTCACTGCTGTGTTCACATTGATGTGTGGAGGTGTCTTACTTAATGTCTTGCTGAGTGGTGTTTATTATTGCTGTTGCATGTTTTTGTGCCTTCATGAGAATGTTGGAGCTTGAATTCCAGCAAGGAACAAACAGCACATTTCTTGTTAAACTTGGCAAGAGTGGAAATAAAATCAGGGATAATGTCATAAAGAAAATGGAGGTGTCCAAATGGATTAAGGATTTTTCTTAGGGGAGGGAAAGTGTCACCGAAAGAGAGGTCAGATTAGCCAGTTACCCCAGCAGAACTGACAAAAACATTGCAAAAAGTGTGTTGAACTGTGCATCAAAATCATCAGCCCACTGTGAGAAGCACAACAGACTAAGTAAACATCAATAGAGAAACAGGAAAATCTTAGCTGAATATCTTGGCATGGGAAAGTGTGTGCAGACATGGTCCCAAAGGAGCTTATTGATGAATACTGTGAAGGATTTTTTAGCCAGTAAACAAATAACTGTATTGGACCAACCTCCTTACTCACCTGATCTGGCCCCCAGTGGCTTTTTCCTTTACCTAAAGATAAAGAAAATATTGAAAAGAAGGCATGTTGATGACATTCAGGACATTGAGGGTAATATGACAACACCTCTGATGGCCATTCTTGAAAAAGAATTCCAAAATTTTCTCCACAGGAAGACTAGGCTCTGGCATCAGTGCATAGCTTCCCACAGGCAGTACTTGAAAGTGACTGCAGTCATATTCTGCAATGAGGTATGTAGTACTTTTTCTAGGATGAATTTGGGAACTTAATTATCAGACCTTATATGTGATAGTAGAGAAACTAGATCCTCTGAATCTTAAAACAGAATTCCTTTTCACAGAACCCCATTCACAGAGAAGAAAAACTACTCAGTTACAGTTACCATAGGGTAGAATCCAGGATGCATTCAACACCCAATGTGTCTCTCAATAATTCACAATCAGTACACAATTCCATTCAATATGTGGTCTATTAGGCATATTCTGTGTGTTTTATGTTGATACATCCATATTACTACACAGTTATATCTATAAGACGATGATTTCTGAGCTTCCTTATTGAACAATTTATAATAGCTTCAAGGATAATTTTGACTATTTTAAATCTTCATCTGTCTTTAGCACCTACCCTCTGGGTAAGGCATGACACTGCTATATCCCACTGTTTTTGAAGTGCTTTCCTGTTTAGGAGTTCAGAAACCATTGCCACTGAGTTTCTGAGAAGGCCAAGATGATATAGGGATGGTTGAGGGTTAGTCATCTTATTTTGCAGATGAGATAACTGAGGCCCAGAGAGAAGTCCCCCCACCTCTGTCCTGATGATGTAGTGAGTCAGTAGAACCCAGAGAGTGCCTAGGTGAGTCAACATCAGAAATCAGCCAGTGACTCCAACACTGACAAATGAGAGACACTGGCTGCTCATTTTCTAATGTAAATTCTAGAAGGAAACTGGGGAAGGATGAGAGCAAAAGAACAAATTGGATGTAATCAGAATCAGATTCAAGATAAACTGTTGATGGTTAATAGGGTCAGCCACCCAAGCAGCAGCCAGTCCTGGAATTCTCCGCTCTCACTCTTCACATGATATTCACTAGAGACCACATGGGCATGAGACTACGGTTCAAGCAACCAGTTCCTTGTGCCAATGAAAGACAGGAGAAATAGCAGGATTTCCTTTCCACTCTAAAAATGGCAAGCATTCAGATGGAGTACTCGAGAGTAAGGGAGGGAACTCCTCTCAGAGAGAGATAATATAAAGAACAGCAGGAAGCATTAACACCTGGGACTCTGTTAGTGAGGCTAACAATAAGCACTGAAGGTTACTGGCCAGCTCTATGTAAAAGGCTTCCATGTAAATCCTCTTTGGTTGGGTATAATGGCTCGTGTCTGTAATCCTAGCTTTTGGGGAGGCCGAGGTGGGAAGATTGCTTGAACTCAGGAGTTCGAGACCAGCTTGCACAAGAGTGAGACAACATCTCTACTAAAAGTAGAAAAACTAGCCGAATGTGGTCGTACACACCTGTAGTCCCAGCCACTCAGGATGCTGAGGCAAGAGGATTGCTCAAGCCCAAGAGTTCAAGGTTGCTGTGAGCTGTGCTGTCACAATGCCCTACCCAGGACAACTGAATGAGACTATCTCAAAGTAAAGAAAGAGAGAGAGAGAAAGAGAGAAGAAAGAAAGAAAAGCATAAGAGCTTATTAAACATTCACTGCTATACTTGAGATTAATAAGATAGTCTCACTTTAGAAATGAGGAAGCTGAGAATCCGGGGGGCCTAGGTAATGATCACTTAGCTAAAAGTAGACAAAACCATGCGTGGAGGGTCCTGGTCCCAGAGTACTGCCATGCACTGTGTCACCATGCTTTCAGTATATTTTTAAAGACAATTTTAAACTAAATTTGATTTTTATTTATTCTGTATGTGCCTCACAAGATACAAATACCACTTTGAGGGATTAGCATTCCTTTGTCAAAGATAGTTACAAAAAAAAATTCATAGAAAAGATGGCTCCAGGTGGTCAGTATGTAGAAATACACTTCCGAAGAAGTAAGTCAAAGGGTAGGAAAGCCCTTGAGCTCAGCTCTGAGTTGTATGTCACTCTCTGACACCCATATTCCCCTAAGAAGGCAGATTAGTGTGAAAGGCACTAGGTTTCCTCCCATTAAGGTCCATCTACTTAAGTTCTAATATGAAATGACATCACCCCTCAGCTGGAGAAAGAACAGAAAGGAAGAAGAGGGAGGATGAGATGGGCAGAGACTAGTTCCTGGACCAGAACCTGCCAAGCACCCACCCTGCCAAGGTTCCCACATGGCAGCTGCAAGATGGGGCACCCTCGCATTCCCACTCCACCCCCAAAGTTAGCAGAACACCACCTCACTGGCACACACTGTAGATCTCTGCAGAAATAAAGAGATTCCATTGGAATACAGTCATGGCTGCAAAAGCTCCCTCTTCTCTAGAGTTTCAGTGGACTCCACTCAATTAAACCCACTACACCACGCACTCAGAGCAGGATGGAGGGAGAAAAGCAGGAGGAGGGGGAGTCACTAGTTTTGAAGAATAAAGCTCCAGGTCTAAAATTAGACTGTACAATAACAGCCCTAATTCCTGGAGACCCGGACCAGGAGCTAAATGCATAATATATTGAGGGGAATTGACTTTCACAGGTTTTGAGGATGTAATATGTCCTCCAGCACCTCACACATCCGTGGTGGGCATTTCTGTTGAGTGGAGGAGGTTGTTAACCACCTTTTCATGGAAAACATACCTCCATCTTGAGTCAGAGGTTAAGTTATCCTCTGGCCAAAAGAAGCAATCTATAGTGTTTCATTGTGGGGCAAGTCTCATAATGAATAGCATTTGGCAGAGATGGCTAACTTAATACGACTCCTTTCAGCAGCCCTGTAAACGTATCTGTCATCTCCAGGACTGGCTGAGGTGATCAGAGACAGCTTGAGGTCCCAAACAAAGTTCTGGCTGTTTCACGGGAGGCAAGTGGCTGCAAAATTCACACCTGAGTAACAACCACAGCATAAATCACCCCTGAGCATGGATTTAGGCTTCTACTCCACATCTGACTGCTGAGTAGAACTCTTGGCTCCACTATCACAAACTCTGTAATCACCGATAGATAGCAACTTCAGTTTTCTTATCTATCAAAAGGGGGTAGTAACATCTACTCACAGGGCTGTTCATGCAAAGCTCTTAGAACAGTGACAGGTATATAGTAAATATTTAATAAGGGGCAGTGGTTGTTATCCTAACCATCTCAGCCAAGGCACTCTAGTGAGTCAGGGGATTCGATGTGACCTTCCAGGATGTGATGTCATTGCCTGGGATATGATGTCACTGTCCATGATGTAATGTTTAAGGGGCACTCCTCCTCAGTCCAAGTGCCCATCTATCCACAAATGGATCAATAAACTGTGGTATATGTACACCATGGAATACTATGCAGCCCTAAAGAAAGATGGAGACTTGACCTCCTTCATGTTTACATGGATGGAACTGGAAAATGTTCTTCTCAGCAAAGTATCTCAAAATTGGAAGAAATAGTATCCAATGTACACAGCCCTATTATTATAGCCTAAGAATATGAGGGGGAGGGGGAGGGGAGAGGGGGGATGGATGGATGGAGGGAGGGTCCTTGACTATTCCTTCAAGCAGAATGATCACTCCATGTGCCCAACCCACATGAGCACAGTACTTAGGATTCCTTTCGTTTTATTCCTAAATAGGAGAAAGAAACCTTCAGTCACTCAA
>CAUYQV010056788.1:0-55393 GCA_963574575.1 Galagoides demidoff | reverse complement strand
GAGGGGGATTGGAGGGATCACTTCTGAGCTTTTTCTTACAGGGGTACAAGTGAATCTTTCTAAGAGTAGAATGTGAACATTTTAAAACAACAACTGAGAAAATGACATGAAGGCTGTGTTGACCAGTTTGATGGAAGTATTTCAGATTGCATATGAAAACCCCACACTGTACCCCAGAAGTGCATTAATATACATAGTTACCATTCAATTAAAAAAAAAAGAAAAGAAAATTTAAATAACAATAAGCACTTAATGATAGTAAGCAATAATGAAAGAGATGTTTGTAGGCAATAAGTGGATAGTTACCAAATGAATTATCTTGATAAAAAAAAAAAAGGAGGAAAGCTATAGGAAGAAGTGATCAGCTCAAGCTAGGGAGTGAGGAACCTCATTACCAAGGAAGTAGGACCTAACTTTGGTCCCACTTGGGAGTTAGGGTTGGGTTAGGAAGGCTCTCCTGGCCAGAAAAGCAGCCTAAGAAAAAGAAAGATGAATGGAAGGATCAAATTGCATTCGGAAGAGAATGAGTCAATAAATTTGTCTGGAGTTGATGTTTCATACAAAGAATAACAGGAAGGGAGGTAAAACTAAATTTAGGCCCATTGCGTAGGCTCTTGAATGCTTGGCTAAAGGTTTTACAGTGAGCAATGGGGAGTCAGAGAAGTTTTCTGAGTGGCAGAAAAGTGTTGCCAAGTAGTGTTTTGAGGAAGGACAAATTTGATGTAGATGTGGGGAACAGGATGGAGGTAGAGTTGAGGAAATGATTAAGGAGCTTCTTCTTCTTCTTTTCCCAGATTAATATGGTGGTATATATGATTAGGTTACATAGCTTGCTTTTGTAAGCTTAAAGTCTAAATTGTAGTTGTGTCTTTTACCCAGGAAATGTGCAGTATCCCCAAGCAATGTACTTCCTGGGTGGGAATTTAGCTAACCCCTCTCCCCCACCTGAATTTAATTGAGGTTTTCTCTTATGTGAGCATGTAGTTAATCTACTGGTTCCAATATAGTACTGAGTACACGTGGTGCTTATTTTCCATTCTTGTGATTCTTTCTCCAAATATATCTAGGTTACTACAAAAAATATGAAACTCCATTTCTTATGGCAGAATAGTATTCCATGGTCTACGTGTACTGCAGTTTATTAATCCATCAAGGTGTTGAAGGGCACCTGGGTTATTTCCACATCTTTGAGATTGTGAATTGTGCTTCTATAAATGTTCAAGTGCAAATGTCCTTATGATAAAATGTGTCTTTTCTTTTAGGTAGATACTTAGAAATGGAATTGCAGGATCTACTTTAGTTCTTTGAGAAATTTCCATAATTCTTTCCAAAGAGGCTGTAGAAGCTTGCATTTTGACCGAGAATGCATGAGTGTCCCCTTCTCTCTGCATCCACACCAGCATCTGTTGCTTAGGGACCTTGTGCTATGGGCCATTTCATAGGAGTTAGGTGATATCTCTAAATGATCCTTTTAAATAATCTTAGGAAAGGTAAAACGGTCTGATTTAGTTAGTTGGAATATAATCAGTATTGTGAAATAAAAATCAACAAGATGTGGTCACTGTCATAGTCTATTCTGTGTTGCTATAAAGGAATACCTGAAGCCTGGTAACTTTTAAGGAAGAAAAGGTTTATTTGGCTCCTGGTTCTGCAGGCTATATAAGAAGCGTGGTACCAGCACCTGCTTGGTTTCTGGGTCTCAGGCTGTTTCCATGCAGGTGAAAGGTGAAAGGGGATTCAGCTGTGCAGAGATCACATGGCAAGAGAGGAAGCAAGGAACCGCATAGGGGAGAGAGGTGCCAGGCTCTTTCAAACAGCCAGTTCTTACCAGAACTAAAAGCATCATAACTCACTCACTCCCCTTCCCCATTAGGAAGGGAATTACTCTATTTGTGAGAAATCTACCCCCATGACCCGATCACCTCCCAACACCACCAAACACGATATTTGGCAGGGACAAACAAACTATATCCAAATTATAGTAGTCCCTAATTAGATATGGTCCATACATTTGAGATTCTAGTCCTAAAAGATTGGAATAATGGAAGAATCTGGAGAGGAAGATATTTCTGGGCTTAGATGAGAAACTTAGGCCCAGATGTTGAGGTTTCAAGGAAGGCCCAGTGAAAATGTCCATTGCTTTGCTGTGTTGGCTGCTAGTAAAGTTTTGGCTGGAGGTTCAAGAATCCCATCTGCATGGAGATGTTGGAAATAAGAAGATGAGGTATATCTTAGGAGTACCAGGGCCAAGGACTGAACTAAAGGGTAGGAAGAGGAGAAGGATATAATGTTAAAAAAAGGAACAAGTTCTCAAGAGGTAGGGAGAGAACTAGGACAATGCAGGACCCTGTAAGAAGTGGGAAGGAAGGAAGGAAGGAAGGAAGGAAGGAATACAACTTCAGTAGGACGTAGCAGCTCATGCTTGTAATCCCAGCACTTTGGGAAACCAAGACAGGAAGATTGCTTGAGGCCAGGAGTTCAAGACTAGCTGGGCAACATACTCAGACCCTGTTACTATAAAATAGTTAAAAAATTTGCCAGTTTTGGTGGTGCATACCTGTAGTCTCAGGTATAGGATAGGAGGCTGAGGTGAGAGGATTGCTGGAGTCTAGGAGCTAAGGCTGCAGTCAGCTATGATCACACACTCTACTCTAGCCCAGGTGACAGAGTGAGACCTTGTCTCTTAAAAAAAGAGAAAGAAAGAGAAAATTGATGGACCTGAGAGTTGAGGAAGAAAAATACATTGTTTCTCTCAGGAAACACTATTTTTAGGGTACTTGTTCATAACTATTATAGAATAAATGAGTGGGTATCCCCTAATCCTTGAGCTCCCCCTAGCTCCAGGTCAGGAGGTCCCTAGCTGCAGAAGGGATTTTCATGCATCTTGAGCTATGTCTGGGGAAGAAGCCGCCTGGGGAGGGCAGCCAGCCAGTTGGTCTTCTCCATTAGCTCAGGCAGGAACCCGAGATGGGCATCTTAGCACTGACAGTCACTACAATCGGAGCTGACACGTGGCAAATGAGCAAGAACCAGCAGCTCTGGTCCCTACGGGAGCCAGAGGTGAAGTGAACTGACCTCTGCACTCCCAGCTTTCCTCTTCCTCTACCAGCCCAAGGTGTCCAAAGCCACAGAGAGAGATCTGCTCACTGGAGGTCACCAGCAGGAACCACGGACAGTGGCCACTGCTGAGTCTTTAGCAGAGCAGCAGCCACCTGGGCCTGCATCACAGGTGCATTGACACAGAAGTCTTTAAACTCAGCTTCTGTGCCAGGAAAATTAGCGTAACAGCATAGTGAAACTCAAATGTGTCAGTACACGCGAAGTGCTAGCCCAGTAATGTGGTGCATGGCAAATGCAAGGTAGATGGGAGATCTCACCATTTTATAAGAGCAATGCCCCCACCCCCCAAAAGAGTAAGGGTATTGTCAATGGACAGAGAGATGCAACATTAGTCTAGTTTTTGAATCCTTGAAACATCTTACCAGGACTTGGTTAGAGAAATTTGACCTATGCAACCGCTTGGGTTTGTCTGTAAAACCAAATTGATCTTTTATGGCAATGATACCTCAGGGACACTACTCCCTGTACAGGGTGGCGGGGCCATAGAGGACTTTGTCTCACCACAGCTCCAAATTCTGTGTGTGGGAGACCCCCAAGAAAAAAATGAGGCTTTGATAGAAGTTATGAGGAAGAAAATAACCATTTTAAAGTTTATAATGAGATGAGGGGAAACGGAATCATTCCCCCCACCTCCAATACCATTTTAGATAAAAATGAAGCCTTTTTATATTCCTCTTAACCACAGAATAGTGGGAGTTAAAATGTCTCTGGGGCATAAAGCTGGGTGTACTACAGTTCTCCAATGGTTCCTGTGGCTGTCCTATTGCTCCTTCATCTCAGCTCCACCCCACCCCGTTGCCTTATGGGTCTGCCCAACCTCCAATCTGCTGCTTTCAGCAAACTTTGTCCATGCTCTGTTTTTCCTTGCACTCTGTCTTTCTCTCTGAATCATTTTCTAAGATTAGAGCCTTAACTCTGCCATTTACTAGCTGCACAAAGTTGGGCAGGATTCTTGAACTACTTAAATTTCTGTTTTCTCCTCAAGAAAGCAGGGATATTGGCAGACCCTCATGTAAGAATAAATGAGATAATGCATTTAAGTGGCTTAATACAGAACCTGCTACACTAAGCACTCAAGAAATGATAGCTGCTGTAATTGTTATTGTCATCACCACCATCTTTACCATCATCATCACCATCACCCCACCATCAAATCCTAAGGCACAGAAGTCACATCAACAATCTCCCCAAGGTCTCCTTGGTGCAGTCTTACCTCCTGATTTGTTTTGTCTGTGAACTTTTGTATTTACATCTTTAGGTCATGCGATTGTCTAATATATTTCCAGAATCCTAGGAAGTCTACACTTACCCACTTGCATTGGATTTTTTGTTTGTTTTGTTTTTGTTTTTTGAGAGCCAGATCTCACTCTGTCACCCAGGCTGGAGTCCAGTGATTGAGATCATAGCTCACTGTAACCTTGAACTGCTGAGCACAAGCTATCCTCCTGCCTCTGTCTGAGTAGCCAGGACTACAGGCACACACCACCAGAACCAATAACTTTTTCTTCTTTTTTATGGAGACAGGATCTTGCTATGTTGTCCAGGCTGATCTCAACATTTCTTTGTTCTTATGTTCATTCTGCATCTGTAAACCTGGGAGAAAAGTGAAAAACCAACCAAATGTTCATTTAAGTTGTCCCAAATATCTGGAGCATTGGCAAATTTTTAGTCCAATTTTGGATGTATGGCAAATTAAAAATCAGAAGACATTACCTTAGACAATGCTGGGGAGAAAAATCACTTTATGGGATCTATTTGTAACAGCTTTTTGATGTGAAAGACATTTTGATGAATCAAAACAATTTTAAAAATTGTTTTTACCAAAATATTGTGCACCACATATCATCCCAAGCTGATAGAGGGGATAAAGATGGGGAAGGGGGTAAGGATAGCTCCTGCAAACATTATAGTTCCATTTTTAAAAATTGAAGTATAATTTACATTCAGTGAAATTCACCAGTTTTAAGTATATAATTCAATGAGTTTTGAAACATATACACCACCACACCAAGGATTGTATAGAATATTTTCATCACTCTGGAAAGGTCCATTGTCCCTTTATAGTTAGTTCATACTCTCTTTTGACCATGTGATCTGATTTCTTTCACTATAATTCTGCCTTCTCTAGAACTTCATGTAAATGAAATCATATGAGATACAGTATTCTGTCTGCCTTTTTACATTGAGCCCAATTCTTTTGAGATTTGATATGTTGTTGTAGGTATTAGTCCTTCATTCCTCTTTATGCTTGAGTAGTATACTGTCCATCTGACCACAGTGTTTATCCATTGACCAGTCAGTGAACATTTGTGCTGTTTCTACCTTTTGGCTGTATGATTAATGCTGCTCTGAGCATTCAAGTCCAAGGTTGTGCACAGGCATATGTTTTTATTTGACTTAGATAAATACCTACTTAGGAGTGGGAATGCCAAGTTATATACTAAGTACATGTTTAACTTTTGATTAAACTATCAAACTGCTTTCCAAAGTGGCTGAACAAAAAAAAAAAAAAAAACCAAAGTGGCTGAACCATTTTACGTGGCCACCAGCAAAGAAGGAGGGTTCCAGGGTTCCAGTTTCACCTACACTTTGTGCGGCTGATCTTCCCTATTTTAGCTATCCTAGGGAGTTGCGATTTTCTTTCTTTATGATTTCCTTTTCATTTCCCTGATGGCTATGACATTGAGCATCTTTCTGTGGGCTTACAGGCCATTTATATATCTTTGGTGAGAGTCTCTTCAAATCATCCACCCATTTATTTTTATTAGATTGGGTTCTTATTATTGTAAAAGTTGTCTACATAGCCTTGATGTCATTTAGCAGACATATCTTCTGCAATTATTTTTCCCAGTCTGTAATTTGCCTTTTCATTTTTTTTAGTAGTGTCTTTTAAAGAGCATCACCATCATCATTATCATGTTTTTAATTTTTAAAACTAAATGTTAATTGAAACACCTAACTGGTTTTTAATTTTGGTGAAGTTCAATTTATCAATTTTTTAATGGTTTGTACCCTTTTTGTCTGCCAAAATCTGTGTATTCCAAAGTCATAAAGATCTCTTAATGTCTTGTAGAATTTTAAACACTCTTAACATTTAAATCTCAGATTAATTGTGAGTTAATTATCTTATAGTGTAAGATAAAGATTGACGTTCATTTTATATCCAGAGAGATATTCATTTTTTTTTCTAGCACTCTTTGGTGAAAACTACCCTTAAATTACTTTTGACATGTTTGGTATTTTTAAAAGAGCTGAAAGTTCTCTTACCCCCCCAGTTATAACAAAAATGCCTCCTTCAAAAAGATGCATCAAATTATTGAGTGCCATTTTTTTTAAATTAGAAAATTATTTTAAAAGATACTCGAAGGTTTAAATCGAAAGATGCTCATTGTACATTCTTTGTAATGACAGAAGCTGGAAACAATTGTAGGGGATACAAGATTTCTTTTCCTCGGCTCGGCACCTGTGGCTCAATCGGCTAAGGCGCCAGCCATGTACACCTAAGGTGGCGGGTTCGAATCCCCAGCCCGGGCCCGCCAAACAACAATGATGACTGCAACCAAAAAATGGCCGGGCGTTGTGGTGGGTGCCTGTGGTCCCAGCTACTTGGGAGGCAGAGGCAGGAGACTCGCTTGAGTCCAGGAGTTGGAGGTTGCTATGAGCTGTGATGCCATGGCACTCTACCCAGGGGGATAGCTTGAGGCTCCATCTCAAAAAAAAAAAGATTTCTTTTCCTCATCGATCACTAGGTTCATGGCTGAGATGCTCTAATAAAGACAGATTAACAAGAGAAAAGCATCCACTTGTATTTCATGTAAGTTTTACATGGTAAGAGACTACAGAGAAACCTGTGTAATATTCATGCTAAGTGTGATGAAGAAGTGAGTAGCTGTGGAAAAATACGACTGGACAAGGAGTATGATGGGATGGTAACACACGGGGAGCATGGAGCAAGCTGTGTTTGTTCAGACTCTTCTCTGTGTTCCTGTGTCTTTTTCCCAGGTATCGGGTGGACACCTCTCACATGACCATCTTGGGATCTACTTCAGAAAGTTCTTTCTTGGTGACCTGCTCCAGTGCAGAAGGACAGGAGAAGGCCAGAGAGACCTTCTTTATTCTGTAGTTTTCTCCCATGCTAAGGTGCCATATCTTGGGATAACACATCCTGCACCCCATCACAACCTAAATATCCACCAACAGGAGGTTAAACAAACTTAGGTAGACCCACATAGTATGATATTGCTGCATAAGAACCCTTGATGTTGATCTACACACATGACCAGGGAGAGATAGTCACAATGTGCTTTCAAGGGAACACGCGCGGGTCATAGGATCACTAACAGGATGACTGATATTTTATTTTGGGGGGGGGGAAATAAAAAAAATAGAATTGCTTATGTGTATAGAGAAAAGGATGTGGGTGAGTCTACAGTGGTTGTCTTTGGGTGGTGGGATTCTAGATGATCTAATTTATACAAATTTCTTTTTTCCAGAGCATAGAACACCCTTAAAATCAGGGCAAAAATTTCTTTACAGAAAACAAAAAACCCAGCCTGAGCAATAGCCACACCCCATCTCTACTAAAAATAGAAAAACTGAGGCAAGTGATCGCTTGAGCCCAAGAACTTGAGGTTGCTGTGAGCTTTAATGCCTCGGCACTCTAGCCAGGGTACCAGAGTCAGACTCTGTTGAAGAGAGAGAGGGAGAGAGAGGAAGGAAGGAAGGAAGGAAGGAAGGAAGGAAGGAAGGAAGGAAGGAAGGAAGGAAGGAGGGAGGGAAGGAGGGAGGGAGGGAGGGAGGGAGGGAGGGAGGGAGGGAGGGAGGGAGGGAGGAAAGGAAGGAAGGAAGGAAGGAAGGAAGGAAGGAAGGAAAAAAAAGAAAGAAATCATGTGCTCTTGGCACCAGTGTTTGAGGATTCTCACAGAGGTGGCTTAACATACCAATATGCAACATTTTCACCTTAAGTGCTTTTAGGGTATATGAACTCTCTGGAAAGCCAGTTACCAGCTGAAATCTGGTTTGCTTAAGCTAGAGAGACCCACAAAAGGCTTACTCTCTCAAAGACTCTAAAGAGAAGGAAGCATTTGAAGCTTCATTTCCATTAAAATGCAAATGAGAATTAAAGTTATCCATATGGTGATGTGTCTAATTCCCCATGCGCTTTCAAACCCAAATAAGAAACAATTTCTGTTTCTAAATTCTTTAATGATGTAATTCCTCACAGTTATAAGTACACGTAATGTATTCCTTTTTTCTATCAATAACACATATAGGTGCATCTGATCACTTAAATGGCCATATGGTATGATGAGGAACTCAGCTACTTTGAAAAAAGTTTTATTTTCCCAGAATATACTCTGCCTCTAGTTATCTGTAAACCATCACTGAGCTGTTTAGAGGGTGGCTCTCGAAACTTTGACAAATCCTTAAGTAACCATCACTGAGCTGTTTAGAGGGTGGCTCTCAAAACTTTGAAGAATCCTTAAGTAAGTCTAAAGAACTCAGAGCACATGGGAAATAAAGAATATCAGAGAATTAAGTGAATATTACCAAGTAAAGCTAGAACAGAGCTCGACTGGAAGGCTCCGTGAGGACACTATTTCTGGGCACCCTGCCTGACTCCCCGCACCCCTTTGAAGATAAAGTAGAAAAGAACATGGCCGCTCATTTAAGAACCAAGATCACATTTCTACTTTGATATTCAAAAACCCCCTTTAGGTGGGTAATAACACTTTAGGTGTTATTACATCTTTTATGATGTGAAAATAATTAGAATCCTCAGCGTTATCTTGTTTATCACATAACAAACATTTTTATTGCTCCTTTTTTTTTTTTCTCCCCAGTAGAAGGAAATTGAAGCTTGGGTAGAAAGTATCTAGATTCGGTCCCAAGTCTTCTGATCAAAGTTCTGTGCATACACTCACCTCTTCCTCTGTGTCCCTTCTAGTTCCAGCCTGGGAACTCCTCATCATCCACTCTGTCTTTACTCCAAGACAGTAGTCAAGAAGCCTCTTGGGGAGTGGAGGAGGAACTGTAAGGAGCCAGGCAGAAGGCAAGTAAAACAATGTATTCCATAGCATTAGACCCTCTGCTGGTTTGGCCATTATGTTTTGCAAAATGTATAGAAAGAACCACAGGACTGCAGAATATGAACACGGCCGGTGTGTAACCATAGGCATGTCAGACCAAGCTTACAAGACGAACTGCCTAACTAGGTTGTATGTATTGCAGCCTACCATGTATCAGGCACTTGGTAAAATACATAATGTTCTAATTCATGCTTAGTACACTGAAATTTAGTGGTGGTGGTGGGACTAAGTAATGGACACAAATACATATTGAGTTATTTAAACTTTTATATGTTGATAAGAAAACTCAGAGCTGTTGGGTGGCACCTGTGGCTCAAAGGAGTAGGGCGCCAGCCCCATATCCCAGAAGTAGTGGGTTCAAACCCGGCCCCAGCCAAAAACTGTGGGGAAAAAAAAAAAGAAAGAAAGAAAGAAAGAAAACTCAGAGTTGTTACATATAAAAACACAGGCAAAATAAGCAATATATTTATGTGGTGCTGTTTTCAAATCACATAGTCATTTAGTTAGATTCAAACAATACTGAGGGGGAGAGAAATGGGTGTTACGCCCTTATGCAGACAAAGAAACTGAGGCTCAGAGGGCCAAAGATTATGTCTAAGTAGTGAGCATGTGATCTGACATTCTCTGAGTTGTAGGTGCTCCTGCAATTTATTTAATAATTTAAGGCTTTAGACAAGCTCATTTTCTTGTTTTAAGAGAGGTAGAGCTACATCTCTGTTTGCCAAAATAGACAAGCAAATTAATAACCAGCTTGGCAGAATCTCCCTGTCCTAGAATGGATGTAGCAAGTTATAACGCATAGTTCTTGAGTGCCATGGCAAAGCAGCCACCTCATGGTTGCCCCAAACAGCCCTGTTGTGGGAGAGTCCCTGGCACGGCACACAGGAATGAATTCATTTTCAATTTAAAACCATATAAAATAACCCAAAGAATTGTGTCCAATCTGATCGTTGCAAATGCACGATCTGCTGATCAGTAAAAAGAGAACACAGATGCCCCAGGCCCTTCTTTGAATGGCTTTGGGGAAGTACCAGAGTGTGGTCATGCATGAGCCTAGCGGCAGGCTGCCAGGAGTGAACAGCCAGAACAGATTCGATGGCGCACATCCGCAACCTGACTCCAGGCCACTTGTGTTCCGGAATGTCTGTTCACAGGGAATGGAAGATGGCAGTAGGGTGGGAGGGCACGGGCCCACTTGGGAAGCTAGAGGATAGATATGGCATCTGCAGAAAGTGCTTCTTACAGATTGAATAGTTTGGGGTGGGTGTGAGAATGGCTGAACAGGAGTCATTAATAAAGTCAAGACCAAGACATAATAGTTGAGTGTTAACAACATCATAATTGGGCCCTGTGCCTCCTATGGCCTTTTTTTTTTAAAAAAAGAAAATTTTTAGTTATTTGACTCATCCGTAGTGCTTAAATTCCAGAAAATAATATAGACAAGCGGTTCACTTTGGTTAGCTGAAGAAACAACCTAAATGATTAGAGGGAGATCAGGGCCAGCAGCTCTTTTTTGAGAATAGCTTATGTCAAGGCTATTGGTCTCCTTGACCTTGCTACATAGCTCATTTGCTTGTCCAGTCCACACTGTGGAGGAGGCAGGTGTGTGCTAGGGCTGTGTGGGGCACCATGAGGGGTAGAAGGCGAGCGAGATTAGCCTCAGCAGGTTTACAGTCGGGGAGGAGAGATGAGCGGGTATGTATGTAACACAGGTTGTTCTGATGGGCTGGGGTGGGAGTGGACTGAGCCCAGTGCACCTCTTCCTGTAGGGAACAGGGAAGGGAAGCTGGAAAGCAAACAAGGAATGGGGAGGCATGTAGTTCAGGGAGTGGGCAGAAGGGTGGAGCCTTTTTTCAAGAGCAGTAAGTTTTCCTGTTTGGCTAGAGTAAAGGTCTAAGGAAGGATATAGCAAGACACAAGACCAATGGGTAAGCTAGAGCCACAGTGGGGATGGTTTCAGCATTAGGCTGAGAAACTTTTACCAGGCAGTGCAGGTTAATAAAAGGCCTTTTTGCTGAAGGCCCATGCAAATGAGCTTGTGGTTTAGAATGATTAATCTAACTGGTATATCGGAGGGACCAAAATGGAGAAAAACTGTGGTGAGAAAGACAAATTAAGTGGGAGGCTATTGCAATAGACCAGATGAAAGATCTCGCAGGGCTGAGCGAGAAAGGTGATGTATAGACTGTGAGTTACTCAGCAATTCCAACCAGCAGCGCTCAGAGGCTGATTCTGTGTGGGACAGGAGGGAAGAAGGAAGAGACAGGGATGCAGGAGGAGGCTCATATTTTAGGAGAGACAGTGATTTCTGCTTGGGGCACGTTTTAGTTTTCTAGGCCTGCTGTAACAAACGACTACAGACTAGGGGGCTTAAACAACAGAAAAATATTCCTTACAGCTCTGGAGGCTGGAAGCCCAAGATCAAGGTGTTGGGCAGGCGTGGTGTCTCCTGAGGCTTTGCCTTGGCTCACAGATGGTTGCCTTCTTGCTCTTTCCTCTGGGTCTGAGCATCCCTAGTGTGTCTGTGTCCAAATTTCCTCTTCTTGGAATAGTGATTTTCAACCTGTTTTATCTCACGGCACACTTGAACCTATAGTGAAACTTCCGTGACACACTCAAATCATGTTGATCAAAAATAAAGAGTAAGAAAAAGAATACACTGTCTTTGAACTTTCTTTTGAAAATCATTCAATTAATAGTCTTGAAAAATGTTGGCAGCACACCAGTTGAAAATCACCATCTTATAAAGACACCAGTCATGTTGAATCAGGACCTATCCTTCTTTTTTGGGGGGGGCAGATTTTGGCCAGGGCTGGGTTTGAACCTGCCACCTCCGGTATATGGGGCCAGTGCCCTCTCCTTTGAGCCATAGGCCCATCAATTATTTGTTTAAAGACCTTATCTCCAAATATAGATACCTTCAGAGGTGAGACTTGGACATATGATTTTGGGGGGGACACAATTCAGCCCACCACAGGATTTGTAGTGTTTGAGGTGCCCATGGACATCACAGAGAAGCTGGTTTAAAAAGATCAGGGGAGGACAGAGCTGGGGATGTAGAGGTGAATGTCATGAACCAAGTACATGAGCTGAGTTCAGGGGAAAAAATGAGAAGAGGTCACTCTAGGGGTCATGGTGATGAGGGTGATAATTAAATAGCAACAGCTGCCATGTATTACATTTTCTTTTCTTTTTTTTTTTTGCAGTTTTTGGCTGGGGCCGGGTTTGAACCCGCCACCTCCCGTATATGGGGCAGGCACCCCACTCTTTTGAGCCACAGGTGCCGCCCCATGTATTATATTTTCTGTGTAGCAGCACTGGCTTTGCCCTTTGCATACTTGGAATAGCAACTCTATGAAAGAGCAATTAGTATTATTATTATTATTTGCCTTGATTTTCTAGAAGGGAAGCTGAAGCTGAGAGGTTTAAGTGATTTTTCTTTTTCTTTTTTTATTTCTTATAGCATAACTGTGTACATTAATGCAATCATGGGGTACAGTGTGGTGTTTTCATATACATTTTGAAATACTCTCATCAAACTGGTTAACATAACCTTTATGTCATTTTCTTAGTTATTGAGTTAAGACATTCATACTCTGCTTTTAGAAAGATTCACTTGTACCCTTGTAAGATAAACCATAGAGGTGACCCCACCAATCACTCTCCCTCCCCCCATCCACCTCCCTCATCTCCCCCTCCCTTAAGTGATTTTTCTAAGGTCTAATAGCTCGTGAGCAGTAGAACAAGAATATATAATCCAAGAATGCCTAACTTCAGAAAGCTGTTTTTTGAGCACTGGGCAACACTGTCTTTGAGAAAAGCAAGGAGAAAAAAGAAGCAGAACTGATATTTGGCAGGGTGGGGGACAGAGGAGGAAGAGCAGGGAAGAGGGACAGAAGAGAACAAAGAGAGAAAACTCAGGAAGAAATGATGAGGGGGGGTGGAGGTGGTTGTGGACACAGCCAACAAGGCCCAATGTGGTGGCAAGATGAGAGGGACAGATATCCCAGTGGGCTGGTGACGGGGAGGCCGCTGGTAACCTTCCCAAGAGCTGGTTTTCTGGAGCACTGGAGGTAGAGGACAGATGGCCATGTGTTGCGGGGTGGGGGGGAAGAATGAGGAGCGAGCAGAGGAGGTGGGAAGCCTCGTCATCATGGGGAGAAGGTGAGAAAGAGCTGTCGTGGGAGGGGAAACAGAATCCAGGGAAATTTATTTTTAGAATGGGACAGAAAGATTTAAAAAGATGGGTAGGTAGAAGTGGGGGGAACACAACTTCTGAAGAGAGGAGAGAGGAAATAAGTGAATGAGCAAGGCCTTGGCGGAGGTGGTTGGGGGGAGTTTAGGTGGCTTTAGAAAGAAACAGGGATTCTTCTTTTGAGAGGAGCGGGGACTGAGTAGGGTAAATGATGAGATGAACGAGGCAGGAGGCTGACCAGCTTGGAACAAGAGAAGAGTAAAATTATCACCAGTAGAATAGATGTTTTCTAAAGGAAGGTAGCAGCTAGAATGATGAGGTCCTGAACCACAAGCTGTATCATGCCAGAGGTGCTCCTGTTCTGTCAGTCCAAGGCTTAGGCTGGTCTGAAAAGTTAGGGCATAGCCGAACCAGAGAGTGGACCAAGGAGCTTAGGTTGAGGGGATTACTGGGCTGTCCAGGACCAATAAATATTTGAGAAACACTCCCAATCAGCTAATATTTATGGAATGACCTCCGTGTGTCAAACAGTATTCATTCTTGGGAGATTGATCTTACAAAGGATTGTCAACCTGCCTTCATGTGTCAATTTCATCCCGCCTCTTGCCTGCGATTTCAGTACCTGGGTTAGAAATGGTTGCATGCTGGTCTCTGGCTTCTCACCACTGTGTTCATAGATGTTTGGAATTTCTAGTGTTGGCCTGGGTGATAAGCAAATCATACAGCAATCTGGTATGGCACTACTGAGAGTTAATTAATTAGAAGGCAATTTTATAAGACTGCCTTGAAATCATCTATGTGATATAACAGAGGATTTCCAGCTTTTTGAAGGGATAGGCATTGTCTAGGGAAATGCAGGTATGAGCGTATTTAACAGTGTGGGAGCAAGAAGGACACAGGTATTCAACGTTCTGTGAGCTTCTCCCAGACTCCCAGGAGAGCAGCCGCCAGTGGTTGGAGCACTGGTCTATGTTTGGATACTTGGCACTGGGAATGGCTGATTTCTTCCCAGGGAATCTTATTGGTAGGAGAACTTGGCTTAAATGCCTGGATCTCATATGATGTGGATATTCGAGTGGTGGAAGATAGAAGAAGGTTTGCACAGACAATGCAAAGCCACGTGGACCACATCAAACTAAAAGGGAGTGGGGACTAAGGCTGCCACCATTTCCCCAGGAGTTGGCAATCACTTGCTGGTATTTGCCTCCCTGAAGACATCTAAGAATTGGCTTCTGAAGTATTAATATTTAGAAGCAAATTATTGCTGTGGAACTTGGCTACAGGATACCTGGTCTGCTGTTCAGCCCGGACCATGGTTTGTACAGGAGAGTCTTTGCAGCCAAGATCTGAGCTTGCAGAGACAGCAGTCAAAACACACTTCGTACGTCTTTGGACTACATGCACCTTTGGAATTTTAAAGTAGGCATTTATTTTAAATGACAAATGATACATCATGAATTTCAACAAAATGTATCAAGTAGTTAATAACAATTTGGCATGGTTCCTCTGGGAGGCAGAGTTGGAAGTGGGTGTCTGGTTCAATGCTCCAGACTTGGATCCTTTAAGGTGGGTAAGCGTCACTTGTTTTTAGGGAGAATATGGTTGACAATGTGTCTAATAGAAACATTGGACTGGAGGAGATATTTAGAGCCTGTTTAGTCTATTCCTGGTGAAAAGGAAAAAGAAAAGCATTGCCCATTACAACTTCTCTTTCCAGGCTAGCCCAAGACCTCTGCCAGTGTTTGCTGAATGAAAGAATGAATGAATGAATGCACAAAACTCTTTCTATTTCTCTCTTTCATACAAGCGCTCATGGAGTTGTTTACATTGACTACTTGGCTCAAACGTATTTGAAATTGCTTACCTTAAGAAATACAGGGTCCATGTCCCTGAAATGCACGTAAATGAAAATGAATACTCTAAAACTGATTAATGTAGGGTGAGGTGGATTGGTGGTATCAGAAGAGTAATTGATACCAGCAATGTGGACTGAGGAATACTAGTATTAAACACTAGACATCTCTGCATAACAGAAATGGAAAAAAATGCTGAATTCACAAGGTCTTGTTTTTAAAAAGCATGCTGTTGCAGAAAGAGAGAAATGTCCTGCGTTCTGAGAGCAATTTGTTGTGTGGGTTATTAAATGATGGGCATGGTAACAACAAGCTATAAATATGGCCGTTTCTTACAGGGACTCAAATAAAAACTCTGAACATGCTGTGAAGTTGCAGTGATGTGAAGAAACTCTAAAGAGAACTTAGTAATCCAGGCTGGCTGGAGAAGTCTTTGGTGGTCTGACTTGAAAGAGTGACTGGCTGACATGGGTGGCATTTCTTCCCAGGTACCTAACCTGGAATGCCAGGGAGGACCCCAGGCCACATGTTGAACACAGGACATAGTCAAGGATGCTCTCTGTATGCAAACAGCAAGTGGAAGGGGGAGGGAAAGTCGAGAAGTTTAACTGGTATTTAGAAATATTACATTTTAAAACAAATACGCCTATATTATAATGTATAGTATATAACAAAAAAATCACAAGAATATTTTTTTGATGAAATCTCTTTGAAGAAAGTTCTTTTTTAAGCAAGTTACTTCAGTCTGTAGCCATGGGCCTGGTGATAAATGTATTCGTTCTCTGCTACCTCTGGGAATGATGTGATAGGAGACTCTGAAAAACTATCTTTTTTTTTTTTTTTTTTTGCAGTTTTTGGCTGGGGCTGGGTTTGAACCCGCCATTGCCAGCATATAGGACCAGTGCCCAACCCCTTTGAGGCAAAGGAGCCACCCTGAAAACCCTCTTAAATACATGCTTTTATCTGAACTTTTTTTTTTTAAGAGACAGAGTCTCACTTTGTCACCCTCAGAAGAGTGCTATGGGGTCACAGCTCACAGCAATCTCAATTCTTAAGCCATTCTCTTGCCTCAGCCTCCCGAGTAGCTGGGACTACAGGTGCCTACTACAATGACCGGCTATTTTTTTGTTGCAGTTTGGCTGGGGCTGGGTTTGAACCTACTACCCTTGATATATGGGGCCCAGCGCCCTACTCACTGAGCCACAGGCACTGCCGCATCTGAGCTTTTAATAGCAATAATATGGTTGACGATTCAGAATTAGGGTCCCCAATAAGAATTTAAAGGGCAGACACTGTAGATGAAAAAGCCCAGACCTGTGTCCTAGGCAGGGAGGCAGAAAAAAACTGAGATTTCATTCTTTAATGGATGCATCCCTTGTTGCTGCTTCTGGGCAAAAAAGCTTGATTCTAGCAAACACGCTGGTGCTGGCATACCTAAACAGGCCTGGAGGGGGAAATAGATGCGCTGGGAGTTAGATGCTATTCTTGTTGAAAAATCTATGTGATTCAGTGACAGGTTTTGCATTCACCTGGAATACCATTTGCTATCATTTTAATCTTCATGCTAAAAATGGGTTTTCACATTTAATTGCTCTGAACTACTGCCAGGGTTAAAGAGCAGCAGGGGTTCAGGCCTGGTGAAGACTTCCTCTGGTGAGAGCGGGAACACACTCCATTCCAACCCAGGGATGGGAGGCAGCCGGCTGCTGCTTCCTGTTACTCTGTCACCACCAGGCTGTTCAGACTAATTGGTGTCCCTGCCCTGAGCTTGCTGTTGGTGAGATCACTGTAAAGATTCCCTTCCCTTCCCTTTTGCCAGTGGTTTTCAATCACACACGTGGAGTAAAGCTCCCCATCCTGCCCACAGTGCACAAGGCTCTGTGGGGGCCACACCTGTCCCTGGCTCACTCTCCACCTGGGGCACACTTCCCTCCATCTCCCTGCTTATGTATCTGCTCACACCGAACCTCCTGGCTGCGGCCTGCTCTGATGTGTTAGCTTGATCTTCTCCCCAAACCCTTTTCTTCTTCAGGGCCCTTATCTTCAAACGTGATATTATGTATCTGTTTGATGGTTTGATTTATTATCTGTCTTCCCCCACTACAATGTAAACCACACCAGGGCAGGGAGTTTGTCCGTTTGGTTTACTGCTGTGTTCCAATTATCTAGACCAATGCCTTGCTTAAAGTATATGCTCTATAAATTTTTTTTGGAAAAAAATAAGTTGATATTTAATATCCTGTTCACCTATTCAAGATCAATGGCTGGAGAGAGACCACTGTATAAAGAGAGGTGACGTATGGCCAATATCACATGCTTAGAAGCAGTGTTATGTGGTGAGGAGAGGCCAGGGAAAATGAGCTGTAACATCTCTTGGCCTCCTTTATGGGAGAAAATTCTGGAGAATCAGGGTCTTTAAAGAGAATGCTACAAATATATATGGTAGAGCCGGTAAATGCCTTCTTAGGAAATGGTTTCTAGACTTTTCATTATGAGGAATCTCCTTTTAAAATTTCTCCTATGAATTCTGTGAGAGCTTCCTTTCAATACCCTAAATTTTCCAATCATAATTCATTGATTTTTCTTACTTTGGTTAAACTCCTATGTAGCTGCCAATTAGAACATCAGATCAAAATAAAATAATCAGGCTATCATGAGACTATGAGATAATTCCTTCCAAAAGCAACGGCTTAGGCAGCCTCAGCTCCAACAATTAGAAGTTCCCCAGTGGACGCTCCAAGGTTCTGAAAATAGCTCATGGGCCTCTGTTAGCATTTAAAATGCCATGACTTGCCCAAGCACACAGCAAGTTACTGGCAACCTCAGACCTGAATCCTGGTCTTGTGACTCCTGCGTTGGTGCTCAGGTATATTATAGTTTTAATTTCCCATACAGTCTACTCATGTGTTACATGAATTATGTACTGAGAGAGTTCAGTGGCAACAATAGCTCTTATTTATGAAAGGTATATGATGTTTGTGCTATGCAATTTTCCTAAATTTGATCTGATACTCAAGATAACCTTTATGATCGTATCATTACTCTCATTTTACTAAAGAAGAGGCACAGAGAGAGGTCCAGTGACTTGCTCAAGGGCTCACAGCTAGTAAGTTGCAGGCTTAGGATTTGAACCCAAGTTTTTCGGTTTCAAAAACATATATTCTCCATTACACCTGGCTGTTGCTATGCCCAGTGCCAAGTTCCCGTCCATGACTCATCTGTTGAGAGATCACGCCCTGGAGCAGTGAAAATGTTCAATGATTTTCATGATGGAACCCTTCTCCCAAATTGGTTGGTTCCAAAAATCACTGCCACTTTAGTTCACTGCTTTCTGCTCTACAGGGAGGAGAGATAATTATAGGAAAAGTCTCTAGGAAGGTGGGCAGAGGGGACTGCAGAGCAGAGTGACCTCTTCAACTCAAGGTATTTGTATCGTCACCCAAAGCTCCTCAATTTCCCACTGCTTTTCTGCCTCTTTCCTTAGTTCATCCTCATCCATGCACACTGTGTCACCGGGACCTGAGAATCTTTCTTTCCGGGCATCACATTTCCAGGCTATTTTTAAGGACTAATAGAATGTTCTCTCTCTGAGTGGCCTCAGTGAGCATCAGCAGATGGAGAGCATCTCGAGTTGTGGACACAAATGTTTAGAAGCCCTAAAGGTCATGTCTATTGCCTAATGAATATTTGGTTTCTGATAATGGATCTGCGAAAAAAACACCTATCATTTAAATATTAATTACGGGGATTTATAGTTAATCCTTATTGGCTGCCTTACGAGATGATGATGTTCCAGAAAGTCCCTGGTGGGTGAAAGAGGTGGAATCATGTCTGGCATTAGGATGTTAAAAGGAGAGCAGTACACTTTGTTCTTTTGGCGAGCTCCCATTCAACTGACAAGTCTGCTGAGCTGGAGAAGTTTTGTTTAAGTAAGGAATAAGGAATGATTTCATTCATGTGACAGTCTAAATATGATATTTCCAAGACAATCTGGGAGATGTCTGACCTCTTTTCTCTAAGGAAGAAAGTGCAGCCTGGTGGGAAAAGCATGAACTTTACAAACAAAGAGACCTGGATTTCTAAGTCTTGTGTCACCATTTATTATTCTTATTATTACTGTTGTAAGTAACACAAATAGCGACCAAAGTAGAGTTTACTTCACACATGCAGGCAGTATACTAAATGATGGCCAGAGTTATCTTAATTATCATACAGTCATCCTCTGACTTCTTATGAAGCCATCTCTATTTTACCAGCAAGGAGACTGGAGCTTAGAGAGTATCAGTTGGGGTCCTGGCAGGAAGCAGAATTGAATTCAGAAGATTCCTATAAGGAGACTTTTGGGGCAGGACTCCTTACTGCAGGGATAAGGGACTCAACAAGGGAAGTGGAGGCACTCAGAGATGTCAGCCTTGGTGAACTGGGATGCCCCTTCCGGTGGAGGGATGGGAGGAGGAGCAGTGAGCTCCTAGTGGGTTAGGGGCTGCCTGGTGGTATTCGGGGAGCTGCAATAGCCGGAGATGTGCACCAAGTTGGAGAGGTCCAGAAAAAACACTCAGCCTCTCCATCCTCACTCTGAGCTGGCTATGCCTCTTGTTTACTAAACTCAAAGGAAGCCGAAGATGAGGCAGACTGATGAGTTGAGCAGATCAGTTGCAGGGCGTGGGCACAGTCGAGAACGAGAACCTGCTCAGGCTTTCTCCATCCTGAAGAGGCAGGATGGGCCCCACCCAAAATTTGGTTTGGAAGAGATGATGATGCCACATATACGCCGAGAGGGTGTGAAAGGGTTAACCTGGCAGCTCCCACGCAGGATTGATAAGGCTTAAGGGAGCAGTAAAAGGGGAAGGGTTTGGTGTTTTTGTGGTGATTAAGGATGGTGCCAGGGGGAGGGTTCTTGTGCATAATTTAAAATGCTAGCCAACTCCAAGGAACACAGCACCGGTGCTTTCTAACCAGTCAGCTTGCCAAGATGTGGGGAGGCAAGAGAGGAGGGAGGTGCCATTCTTAAGAGCTGTCAGCCATCAGACACATGAAGTCATTCCCTCCACCCTTTTAGCATCAAACATTTTTATTGAAAGACCTCTGTACAAATGCCACTGGTGTGTCTGTAGGTAGCATCAAGACCCTGGAACCACCTGGACCCTCAGCCAGAAAGCAAGGAAAACACTCTCTCTTTTCACTGAGAGATTACCTGCATATGGCCACTGTTTCCATCATCTAAGGAAGATTTGTTTGCAGTCAGAGGGGATGAGGCCGACATCCCACAGGCAGAGACAAGCGGAACTGAGAGATGGCTGTAGAGAGGAAGAGTTCTGGGGTGTGGAGGGTTCCGCTCCAGGTCCCCAGCCTTCCTAGTTCCTGCAGTCCCTTCCTTTCCCCAGTTACTAGAGCCAGGGTAAAGTCACACCCTGTATTACAAGGTGGCAAATAAGTTGCAGAGATTGATTCAACATTTGCCCCAAACTGCTTAATTATTAATCGATTAATCACATGATTAAAATCACATGATTTTTCAACCCAAGTCAGTCTTTGGCCAAAACGTATGTTTTTAACTATCTCCTTAACTGACTGTGTGGCCCTGAGGAAATTACTTGACCTCAAAGCCTCAGTTTTCTCATCCATAAAATGGAGAAAAATCTCTGTGCCTGGCACACAGCAGGCGCCCATTTATGGCAGGTATTGTTGTTACCCTTTGATTTCTGTCAAGGTTGTGATTATTGGTGTTATTTCCTTCTCCTGTCTTATCTGTCTCTGTCAGGGCTTCTGGTGTCCCTTTGTGAAAATTCCGGCACAGAGTTGATTCCCATTCCCCTAAGCAGCATATCCTTGGACACTAAGCTGTTACTTGTTTCTCAAGACAAGGTTGAGAAGATTCACCTTGCCAAGTGAATCAGCAGACAACTTTCACATCTGTCTCCGTGGCTTGCTTCAGAAAGGAGGGTTGCAAAGACTTCAGTCACTCATGGGCCGCCGAGATACGATGAGGGAACTGAGACATGAACGGGACCTCTCTCACTCTGTCCTTGCTCTGAACTTGGGAATATCGTCCTTCTAAGATGCTAGGGAAGAAGGGGTAAGAGGTGGGCAAATTTGTTTTCCAGTGATCTATTCATGTCATGTGGTTCCAGAATTTTCTATTTTTAAAACACTACTCCTGTTCACCTGCCCTGTGGACCAGGAGATGTTTTGCCCACAGTCTCTCCTTAATTCGTCTTTGCTCTACTAAAAACGAGTACATTAAAGATGGAGTTTTTGAAGCAATGGCATATCAACTAAGCCAGCACAGAGCATGTGTTTCTCCTTTAAAAAATGAGACCAACAAAATAGATTATAATAATAAAAAGTGTTTCAGATAGAATCTTGCTGAAAACCACCTTGTCACGCGTGGGAACTGAAATCACTTTTGAAAAATCCCAGGTCCCCAGACTTCATGTGAGCAATTGATCAATTAGTTGCTGACACCCTCCCACCGCCTGGGGCTGGGTCAGTACCAGGCCTGCAAATGCCAATCCTTCCAGGGGAAGGAGGAATAGCAGGAGGAGTGAGGCTGTCAGGGAGAGATACCAATCAAAAAACCGTGAGAGGAACTTTTTTGGGGAATTTCAAAAATCACAGATTTAAAAAAAGAAGAAAGTTTCCTGGCATATGTCTTTCAGCCAGCAGTGCTGTTGTAGTTGAGAACAGATGCTACCCCAGTGAAGTAAAAAGCACAACAGGAGCCTTTTTCTTCCTGCATTTTAAACCAGAAAACACCAGTCATTGCAGGCCAAGAGAAGACAGGTGGCGTCCATTCAAACTGGAAATGAGGTGCTGAGAAATGGACGGTGGGAACCATCACGGCCAGCCTCAAGGGTGGCTCCCAGTCGGAGGGCTTGTTTCTCTCTTAAAAACAATGTCCATAACACGTGCAGCTCCTGATGCCTCTTTGCTTCCTGCATTTTGTTAATTGCTCTTTTGTGCACTCTCCTTTGCACAATTTGCTTTTGATGAACCTTGAGTGTGCATGATGACTGGATGAGGCTGCCTCTTGAGGAGTACCCGGGGCCTGCTGGGAAGCCACGTGGGAGGAAGTGGTTCTGGATGGGGTGATCCCCAGAATCTGGGAGGTTCCCAAAGTGCCCATGTCACCTCCTTGGCTCACCCCTTTCGTGTCTGGGCATCTTAGAGCTGGGGGAGTAGAGTTCTAGTTTACAGGTGAAGAAAGCCATGGAGTCTGCAGCCTTCCCCTGTTGGAAAAGACAATTGTGTGGCATTAGGGTGGGCTGTGGGCCTCTCTGTCCCCCTGTCGGTGCACACTGTTTTCTTCCTCTCTGTCATCATGGGACAACCCCCTTGGCAGTGCCTGACCGTTCTGTCCTCCCAGCCCCTCGGTTCATACAAAGTAGGGTGGGGAACGCCAGGGGTGGGGTGAGACCTGAGTTTTATATTTTCCTTCTTCTGCACCATTTATACCCATATCCCCAACAACAATGAAACCTGAACTCCCTGGCCCTCAGGCTCAGTGAGGGCTTCCTAATTTGGCCGGAGGCTTTGAGTTGAGACTTGAATGCCCGTCAGTGGTGTGACCCATTTTCTGACCCGGGTAATGGTGCCTTTTGTATTTTCACAACATCTCTGTGCTTATAACCCAAACAGGGTAGTGTGGATTTCAGTCATCATGAAAGAGCTGATTTGAACTATATTTGGGAGCAGGGAGGATCTTTCTATTTTTTAGAGCCCTCAAGGACTCAGTGTTAGGCAGTGTGGCCTCACGGAAAAGAACAGGAGGTGATGCTGAACATTAGGCCCAGAGTTGTCCTGCACTTGGTCCCAAAGTTGAAGCTCCAGGAATTTATTCTAAAGAAGAAATATTGAGAAATGGTGGACAAACCTTCATGCATGACAACATTTATTGCTGTGGTGCTTTTCTGGCTGGAAAATTATTTAAATAGCTGGCCTCATAATCCTCTTAAGCAAGAAAACCGCCATGGGTCAGATGGCAACTTGGTGAAGGTGAGGTTTCCTGAAGGTGCCTCATGGAGCCTGTGGGGACAGAGGTCCCTGGTGATGGGCAGGAACTGGACAAAGAGACCACTGAACAGCTTGCCCATGATGTCTATGGGGGTCTAGAGGTTAGAAGAGCTGACGATGGGACAATGGAGGGGGAGAATGAGGAAGTGGGTGGTGTAGAAGCTTCTAGAAGTATCTGGATTTGCTGGGTAAGTTGAAGGGGTGGGTGACCCTCAGGCACCTATCTGTATGAGTTGATACTGGCTCCTAAGAGGGAAAAGAAAAGGAGAAAAGCTGCATGGGAAAGACACCTGGCCCACGTTGGTACCTACAGGCCTAAGCAGAGGAGTGCTAGGGCCTTGCAGCTCAACGTGTGGTGCTAAGAGCAACAACACGAGCATCACTCGGGAGCCTGTAGACCCACACAGAGCCCCCTGTGTTGTGTTTCATGTTTAACACAATCCCCAGCAGAGCAGTTAGCGATCTCTGTCCAATTCCTACCTGTTACCCGAGAACCTCATCGCCACAGATTCCATGAGGCATATTCAGGAAGCCTTCCATCCCACAAGTTACCTCTTCACAGTGCACACAAAAGTTTGGGATGTGCCACTCTGAGAGACCCAGGGTGTCTAAATCCCTCTCAGAGTGACAGAGAGCAGCCTGCCCCACGTCTGCCAGCTTGGGACACAGGGTGCGGAAGGGGACCAGCTGGGCTTGGGATTCTCAGAGACAGAGGAGTGGCAATTAGAACCCAATCCTCAAGTGATTTTCCAGTGAAAACAGCTGAGAGAGGAAAGTGTCTGAAGATTATTTGAGAACAAACATGAGACACCTTGAGGTTTGGAGCAAGGTAGGGAGGTGGTGCTGTGTGTGAGCCTTCTCAAGGTATGTGCTGCTGACGGCACTTCTCTGGAGCCAGAGGCTGGAGAGTGTCTGGGAAGTCCGCCTCATGTGTGTGGCTGCTATGACCTTCACTTCTAATAAGCAAAGAACTTCAAAGATGGCATACTGTCTAACCACATATATTGGTTTTTAAATCTGCTTAGAAAAAATTCATGGAAGGAAATGTGCCTTCCACTTTACCTGTACTTTCAGATTTTATCTTCATGCATTTCTGCACTCTGCAAATTTTCTTCAATGGATATAGATAGATGTGAGTACAAAAAATACTGCAAACTGTAAATAGTGCCTACTTCTGAATGGTCATGGTGGGAAATTCTCCCTTTTTCTTCACATTTTGCTGTACTTCCCAGAGTTTCTCTGTAAACTGGTGATATTTCTAAAACCAGAGGGGAAAAAAGAAGCATGAGGTGTGTAAACAGAAGACCTGTGTCCCAGCCAGACCCCTGTCCTAATGGCTGACAGCCTACTGTGCGTTCTGTGGTCACGTGGCCTCATTCAGCCTCTCCTTGCTCTTATGAAGACAGGACACATTCACAGACCCCAGGGACTATGAAGATAAAGGGTATGGAAGACCTTGCACACTGGTAAGAGCCACACAAATGTTACTCCCAAGACTGCCTTGGTCCTGGAAGCCCATTTTTCAGAGCTCCTGCAACTCCTCCCAGGAGGAGTCTGCCTCAGACTGGCTTCAAAGAAAGAACCAGAAAGGGCCTTCCTTCTCTTTCCACAAATGAGTGGATCATATGGGCCCAAAGTTATTCTTCCCCTTTGGCTAAGTTGACTGAGATAGAATTCCTAAACTTCTCTTAACAAAATGCCACCTGCTATCTGTCAGGCGTGGTCCTTACCATCTGGTATGATGGTTCTTTGGGTTTCTGTATGAAGAATTATAATCCAAAGCTTAGATGCGAGTAGCAACAACAACAACAAAACGAACAAGAATGTTTGAAATCTTGGGCATGTCTTTGCAATTATGCTAGATGTAACTAACCAAACCCAGAATAATCTATGAGGCCCACTCAGCGTACATGGCAGCATCTTCTTCCTAACCACGTCAAAATGTTCTCCTAGGGTCCTTTACACAGAAAGTCACCTTGTTTCTTCAAGCCCAGTGCATACATCCTGTGGGGTTGTTGAGTCCAGAAGTATTTTTGGCTTATGGTCTGGAATGCTGCAATTCGGGGTGATGGGTAAACAGGCAAGGAAGGCCACACATCCTTCGCTTTCTCCTAGTCCCAGTAAAGATGTGACATGGAAATCGGAGAGCACTGGCTGACCTGGAGCCTGACGGATAGGTACCTGACTATTCAATACCCAGTAACAACACAGGAAATCCGATGAGACAAAAATCCCACCTGACTCCACTTGTAAATTTTTCCAAACAAAGAGAAATTTTTGCCCACTATCAAACAAAGAGAGCTCAGATCTTTCCTCCAGTTTTAGAAAGATCTCCTGCTTTGCAAATGTGGAATGTCAAGTCTTGTAAGACAGCACTTACTACACCAGCTCTGTGACTTATTTCTTGATGGTCTTGCTCCTCATCAGATACAAGTGAAGCCATTTGTTGACTTATTTCCCTTTGTTCGTGTCATCAGCTTTGACAGGCGGTGACCAGTGTGACCATCAGCAGATATTTACTGGGCCAGGTTTCCCTGGGATCTGCCGGGCAGACGTCTTCCCCACTCTGTCTCTGTGGCAGTTTCATGGGCCTCAGCTGGGCAGGGACTCAGAGGGGCAGCTGGGGGAGGAGCCTGCCAGGTGGCGAGGAAGGGCCCAGAGGCCCGGGTTGGCATACATGCAGCTCCCTCCGCTGTCAAGGCAAGGAGGGACAGCCTTTCCTTCCTTCCCATATCCTTGCCCTTCAGCCTGTCTGGTGCCCGCTACCACTTGTTTTTCTTTTTCCCTTCCAGGCTGTATACAATGTTGATTTGCACAGTTTAGAACTGGAGTTTAAGGGGAAAAAAAAGTGGGTTTGAGGTAGAGGCAACACAGTGTATTTTGCTGTGGGTAGATCTTAAAGGCTGGACTCTGGCTTTCTGCAACTTGAGAGAAAAGCCTATGCACAAGAAAAGATCATACAAAAATAATGCTGGTGATATTTTTTAATGACTCTTATTATTTTCCAGGCACTGAGATGAGTGCTTTATATGTAAATTTTTGAGAATTTAATGTAGCAGAATATGCAAATACAATTACATTATTTATTTATGCTCCTTGTACGAAGTAAGCTCTTCAATCCTGGGGGACAGAAAGCCCTTCCTGCTTCTCTAAGGGCTGAGCCCTCTTTCCCTTAGGAAAGACAACCAGGTCTGGGGTAGTGATGGACCATTGGCTCATAAATCATCCAGTACTTCTTCCCAGAAGCCACTGAGCCTGCCCACCCAGAAACAGAAACAATTGTTTTTTTCTTTCTAAGGATTGAGAAAGAAGAGCTCAAAGCAGTGGAGAGTGAAATTCCCCCGAGTCAGGACAAGGCAAGAGGGGAGATAGGTGGGTTCCACTGAGTGTTGAAATATGACCCACATGTACTCAGCACTAGAACAGTGATTTTCAGCCAATGTGCCACAAACATTTTTTTAAAGATTATTAATTAAATTATTTTCAAAAGAAGTTCAAAGCACACTAAGTATGTATTTTTTTACTCTCTCTTTTTTTTTTTTGATAGACCTAATTTAAGTGTGCTGTGGAAGTTTAACTATAGGTTCAAGTGTGCTGTGAGATAAAAATGGTTGAAAAACACTGCTCTACAGGGTGCTGGAGCTTGGGAAAAAAGTAGCTTAGAATCACATGTGGGCTCCGGACACCCAAAGCAATGAGTCTCCAAGGCCAGCTGGGCCAGGAAGGATTGCAGCCACCAGTGGGGTCACTTGCCTGTGACAAGAGTATGTGAGTCTGCCAAGAAGCATCTTTGGAGGCGACGCCAGATTTCTCCCCAGATTTCTTTGATTAGGCTCCCAGATTACCTGGTTAAGGAGAAGAGAAGCATTTAAAAAAAAAAAAAAAAGACTGGTATTAGATTGCTCATGACTTTGGTTAGTGGAGAGTTGAGCCTGGATTTGCCATGCTTTAGAAAAAATAATAAAAGTGATCCATTGTAATCCCAAACAAGCAGAAACGAACTTTACACTTTGGAGTCAATACATACATGGTAAAACTAATGAAAAGCAAACAAATAATTATCAGGAAATTCAGGTAGGAGGAAGGATAACATGATGGAGATTAGCCATCTAAATGAGAGCTCAAGATGAGATACAGGCTACCCAATTAAATTTGAATTTCAGATAAATAATACAAGATATTTTAGGAAAAGAATTTCCCAAATACTACATGGGGAAAATTGATACTAAAAAAAAATTCTCTTTGTTTATCTGAAATTCAATTACTGTACTTTTATTTACTAATCTGGCAACACTTCTTTTGAGGTACTGACCATGGTGTAATTCTTGACCATGGCTATTCTTGTCTAGGTGGAGGGCATTCACTTGTTACTTTTTCATATGCATATTTTTTGTGTATATACATGTTATGTGCTTTATAAGCATGATAGCTTATTTATCATGCTATCTTTCATGATAATTTTTTGCTTAAATGTTCTCATTTCTCAAATATTATGGCACAATTTGAACCAATTACAAAAACATCACCTTATTTACCCTGTCCCTCTCCCCACCCAACTGCCTTAAGAAACATGTCCATATCTCATGACAGATGAAAAAACTAAGGCTTAAAAGTAAAAAAAACTCCTCCAAGACCATAGAGCTGCTGAGTAGTAGAATTAGGTTTCAATCTGAGTCTCTGAGACTCCAAAGTAAGTGCCCAGAACCACCATAAAACGCCTTTGTTATGCAACAAAAAAGGACATAGACCAAAATATGGGAGGCCCACAGGAAATGTGCTTGTCCTTGGAGCAAGGAATGGTTGTCTCTTTGACAATGGGATCCAGAGTAAACATTTTCTGAAAGAGAATAGAGGGACACCAACACAGACACCAACACTGAGCTGTCACATATATTGGAATGATCTGGAAGGTTTTAAAGTAGCCATGATAAAAGTACTTTCACAAGCAATTAGGAACATGCTTGAAACAAGTGAATAAATACAGTCTCAGAAAAAAAAAGAACGAAGTGACAATTTTAGAAGTGAAAAATACAGTCACAAAATTTAAAAAAATCTTAATGGACACAGTCAACAGCAGAAGGGAGAGGACAGAGGCATGAATCCATCAACTTCCAGACAGAACAGAAAAGTGCCCAGTTTGAACAAGAGGAAAATATATTGAAAAAGGAAATGCACAGAACCTTTCGGAGACCTGTGTGGCTATAATGAAAGACCTAACACATGTGTCATCAGAAAGCCAGGAGGAAGAGGGAGGGACTGAGAAGGTACTTAGGTAAAGACTGAAAATTTTCCAGATTTGGCAAAAATGAGGAAACCTACAGTTTCAAGAAGCTGAGAGAATCCCAGAGAGGATAAACCTGAAGGAACCCGTACCAAGACACCTTATAATCAAACTTCAGAAAACTAAAGGTCAAAAACAAAATAGCTTGAAAGCAACAAGAAAAATGCCAGGAAATGACAGCTGACCCCTCATGACCAGAGGCCAGAAAGAAGTGGCACATTTTGAGAGAGCGGAAGGAAAATAACCATCAGCCTCCAATTCTACGTCCTGTGAAATTATCCTCCAAGAGGGGAAATCAAGACATTCCCACATGAAGGAAAACGAAGAGATTTTGTCACTAGCCGACCCTCCCTGAAAGAATGGCGAAGGGAAATTCTTGAAACAGAAAGGAAATATTAAAAGAAGGAATCCTGGAGCATCCAGAAGGAAGAAGGAATAATGTATAGAGTAAGAATTACAATGGGCCTTCCTTCTACTCTTAAGTTTTCTAAATTATATTTGACAGTCAAAGCAAAAGCATGACATTGTTTGATGTGGGTTTCAAAATAAGTAGAGGAAATATGAGACAATTATACATAAATACCCAGGATGGGTGGAGTGAAGAGACATCAAGGGAAATAGGGTATCTACACATCACCCCAACTAGTAAAATGTTGGTACTGGTAGATCTTTGTGGTGATCTGTATCTTAATTGTGATGGTGGTTACAGGGGTCTATCTACACCTGTAATAGAATGGAATAGAACTATACACACACATTATGCCAATGTCAGTTTCCTCATTTTAATATTGTATTATAGTTATGCAAGCTGTAACATTGAGAGATTGGGTAAAGGGTACAAGGGAACTCTCTGTTCTATCTTTGCAATTCTGTAAACCTCTAATTATTTTCAAATGAGAGAGAGACAGAGAGAAAGTTTGGGCTAGACAGAGACTGCACTAATTGAATTGAGGCGTCTGTGGGTCAGCCTGAAACAAGATTACCTAGTGTCTGGAGCCCATCTTGGTTTCCTGTGCCCTTTCAAGGGAATCAATATATTGATTTTCATTTACCAAGCCATATGTGGTCAAGACAGGGTTTATTTAGAGATGTCACCTCTCTCTGTACATCAAATGATATGGAGGAGGCTAATCTAGGGGTCTAGAAACTCAGTTTGCCTGGAGAGGAACTGGCCACAAAATAGAAAGCATCCTTCTTAGGAACTTCCTGCACTTCCTTCTGTGCCCATGGTCTGGTACAAACCTTGTAAACTCAGATCCACTCTAAGTCCTGTCAGCGCTACCTCCAAAATGTATTCCAAGGTTCCCACTCTTTTCTTTATCCATGACCATCGTCCTTGCCCAAGTCACTTTCATTGCTCATGTGGATATTCAATTCTTGGTCTTCTTTCTTCCATCTTGCACCCTTAAAATCCATCCTCCACACGGTCACCTGTGTGGAAGTCTAATGATGTGCACCCAATCACCAGATTGCATCACATACCTGCTGACTACCTTACACTTGGAATAAAATCTGCACTTGTTACTGTGGCCCGCAGGATCTGGTGTGACCTGGCCCCTGCCCATTTCTCCGACCTCACTCTGCCTTTGGCACACTGCCACTCTTCTGTTCTTCAGCATCTGCACAGTTTCACGCACCAAGGCCTCACCCTTCTCCTTGGAGTGAGCCTCTCGTTGCCTTTCTTACCATCAACTTGCAGTTCAAACAAATGCCCACATCCAAGTGATCTTCTTTGACCCCTGTCTAGAGTAGCTCCCATCTCACCAACTCCCCATTATGTCAGTCTATTTATTTCTTCTATAGCATTTATTATACTATCTAATTACCTTATTTGCTTTCTTATTTGGTAGCTGTCATTCCCTAGAACATAAGCTTCAGGGGAGTAAGGATTTTGCCTTCTTGTTCATAATTAGAACCTGAACTCAATAGACACTTGTTGAATAAGGGAATGAATGGGTGGACGGATGGTGAATAGAGGCTATGAGAGCTGACAAGGACCTTTTTGCCCCAAGACAAGGCATCCCTGGGAACCTTCAGGGGATCATGAGACGATAATGACGGTAACGTGATATGTGCTTATAGCACCTTACAGTTTACAGAGCAGTTTGAACCACAGCATTTACAGCTATATGGAGTGGACTAGGTGTTACTGTTCCCGCTCAGCAGATCAGAAGCAGTGAGGATCTTTAGGGTCACAGAGATAGGAGCAGGCAGGAGCCTGGAACTCAGATAAGCCAGTTCAGCTTCTCGGCACACAGGCATCTGGCAGAGCTCTTTGGAGCAAGATGTCCCGTCATTCCCAGCAGCTGCTCAGCCTTCGCAGGAGCTTCTGCTGGTCTGCTTCAGGCCCTGCCACCTGAATATATAGCAAAGCCGAGAAGAATTTCCCAAGGAGCAAAAAGACAAGAAGCAATGGAGACATGCCAACATAGTGCATGGGAAAGAGAGACAGAAGCAGCAGTGTAGGTGGTCAATGAATGCGTGCAAGCACTTTCTGCCTGAACTAGGGTCTCAGAGGCATCAGGTGATTAGACCTGAAGCACCTGTCCCTGCATTCCAGAGAACGGGCAGGGCAGGACCTCATCCCTGTCCCCTTGAGGGGCTCACAATGCCTCCATAGTGTGAGGGCTGTGAGCACAGACTGGAGATACAAACTCTCAAATCCCTCTGCCCTGCCGCCGCTGGGCTGCTCCCCTTACCATCCTGTATTCCTCCTGTCTTTTTGAAAACACTGAGATAATGATGAAAGAATTCCAAAAGCGACTCAACTCTTTGTTGTTTCCCTTCTCTTATTTCAAAAGAGCCATGGTGTCTAAGTGACTAACAATCTCAGCTTCCAGAAAGTATCCATTGGAGTGAGAATGTTACCGCAGAAATTCTACTTGTATATAGGTACCTTTAATCATGTGGCAAATTACCTTATTAACCACCGGGGAGTCTGGTCTTATTACTTAATTAAACCATCTCGTTCTTTGCTTCTTATTGAAACCACATGGGCTTTAACTTTTGTGTGGTTTTAGATTCTTTTTCTGCTCTTTGGATGTCTGTGTAGTAATAGCCGCATAAAAGAATTTCTGTCATTTTGTGTTGATGACTAAAGGGTTAGCAGCATTAAATAAAGGGTGGGGGGGAGGCCAGATCGTCTGGATAGGCGCATGCTGGCCAGTGACGTCACAGCCACTTGGGTGGTATGAAGGTCGGAGATGTGTACCATTGCTTACTCCCTGCTCTCGCCAAAACATCTGGAGTATAAAATCCTGTCATTAGACAGCCCACATGTTAGAAAAACAAAAGGACAGGAGAAAAAAAAAAGGAAACCCTGAAACTCAGTCCCCCACTCCCACCCCCTTCCAAATGGCTAGAGAAAGCCTCATTATTGCTGGTAGGAAATTAGACATTTAAGGTTATACTTCAAAGCAACTATTTTTATTACAAGAGGCCCAGCATTTTGATTTATTGGGCAGTGAAACAAGATTGTGACAAATATTTCCACCTCAAAGAAAAGACAAGTCAGACCTCTACAAAGTCATATATTAAGCAGTTTTAAAATGAAGTCTTCTGCAACCATAGCTGTGATGATGAACGTTGTATGTTCCCATTCACCGCCCCAAATAGAGGGCCGCTCAGACACATATGCCCAGAAGCAGAAATGATTTAATCTGATGAGAATTTTCTCCTAATCAAAGGAAAGTGCTGAAATTTTGGAAAATGAAACAGCTCACTTTGTAGGCCTGTGCTACCTTTCCACAAAGGTCAGCGGTAAACAGGACCTGTTTACAATCTTATATTTCAGTTTTGAATTGCCATTCAAGAGAGATCCTAAGAACATAAGATGGCTTCTGGGAAGTCCATAAAGATAATTGAAGAAGAAAACATGGGGTTTTGAAAGAAAGCTAAAGGAATTTCGAATATTCAGCCTTGTTTAACCAAAAAAACCCAACAAAAAACCTAGAGGGTTAGGTTGTCATAACCAGTTTGAGTAGAAGCAGTGTATTGTATTGAATTGAACAGTGACCACCTTGACCCATCTCCATCTGGACACGACCTTTCCTGTGTACTGTGAGCACATCTGATTAGATTATTCTGGAAAATGAGTTTCTTAGGCTGATTATAAAGTCAACTTCTCTGTAGGTCTCTAGAAAAAAAGCACCTATCTTTCCAGGGAAGATTAGGAAGAGAATTTAGTGGGAAGAGCAGAGGCTGAGATGCTCATGTCTTGGGTTCTAATCCCAGCTCTGCTACTAACCAACTGTGACTTCAGTCAAGTGAATTAACTTCTTTGGGTCTTGGTTTTTCATCCATTAAGTGAAATTATCCCAGGTGACCAAAAAGACTTCACACAGCATATTTTGCTTCTAGGAAGAAGGCAGAATGATCATAGGAGAGCAATGAGATTCTTCTTTATCTTATTCTTGTGGATTCTACTACTTGGGAGGGAAGTTTCCCACACAAGATAGAGTTTCTGTGCATGGGAATGCTTGTGTGTGTGCGTGTCTGAGAGACAGAGAGTGTGGTCGTGTTGGAGGGAGGCAAAGGTGGACTCTGTATGCACCAGAAGATGAATGCACAAAAAGCTATGGTATAATTGGAAATTTAGATGCCTTGCAAAGGAATTCTAAAGGTGAATGCTTTGAAAATTGAATAATTACTGCCACATGTATCTGTTTTATAAACACACATTTTGATTAGTTGGGGGTCTGCTGTAATTCTGAATGCCACATTTAGCTCCCTAAATATGTGCATGAATTAACTTCTGGGACAATCCGGCGTACCTGGCATCGAGTGCTTCCACAGTTCATACAAAGCCAGGGATAAGACAGCTTCAATAAACGGAGCCTGAAATGCTACAGAATCCTGCTGTATTTTCAGAGTCGTCAAATGATGGCTAAGTCTGACCCAGGATATTTTATTTTGTTGTTAAAATTCATTACTGGGCACGAACAGAGAAAAAGTAGGAAGCCCATAGTAGATTTTTATATATTGATTGGACAATACGTGAGATAACTTCTATTAATTGGAAAACTGAACTTGCTAGAATGTCTTCAGTCTCTCCAGCCTCCCTGCCAATGGCCCGCCCTCTTTTGTTATTGTGGGAATAAAGGAGATAGCAAGTCGAAGGCCTTCTGGAAACCTCTGGGCTGACAGCCACGCAAACAGCTCATTTGAAAACACTGCCCTGTGAGAGCTTTGTAAATCAAAGCTGGTCTCCCAGATCGGCCCAACACACCAAGGTCACGGAGCATCTGGGAGAGACAGGGTCCCGGGGAGTGGGAGGAGGACAGGAAAGCCGAGCCCAGCGCTAATGTGCCCCCAAACTCATCAACCAACAATTATGGGCTCCCAACGCTGGACTTCAAAACATTTGGAAAATGTTCATAAACATGTTCCGAATCCCATGGTGTAAGTAAAACATTTTTATAAGATTATAAAATAAAGAAAACTGGCACCGGTTTTGTTTGGACAAGTGTGCTGGCGATTTCTTTTCCGAAGGTGAGGGACTCTCACACAAGTCTTACTCATCGCTCGGAGGGAATTTTGCCTCTTAATTTTTGAAAACACAATCAAATGCATCCAAATCTCTAAATCCTGGAGATGACAGCCCTTAAACCTCAGCCATGTGCCGGGAGAATCTGAACCGAGGATGGCTCTACTCAGGCTACAGAGAAACAGAATGAAAAGGGAAACAATGGGATTCTTACTTCGATCCTCACTTATGCGGAAACGTGAGGATTTTGGAGAATTTCTTCATGTGAAGAATCCTCTCAGACATCTCAAAGAGGAATGTAGGCCTAATCATTAACAAACTGGCTGTTTCCAGGAAAAAAAAAAGAAGCCTAACATGTCATTGGCTAAATCATATTAATTGCTACTATTTGAAAGGTGTAAGCCGTGGCGCCCAGAGACAAGACGGAAAGGGAGTAAAGTTTAGGTCAGGTTTATTGAAAGGGACAGAGACCAGCCTGGGCAAGGCTAGGATGGCATGAGGGGGGCAGTTAGAGACCCCTTGAGGCTGTAGGGTGTGGGCAAATCCTATCCTTGCCCAGAAAGTTAGGGTCCTTAAGTACATGAACTGGGGCGGGGGGAGACTAACAAGATCCTTTGTCTCCTTTGTTTTAGAAGGTGAGAAAGGGGGGAGTTTGTAAAAGGCCCCCCAACACCGTTAGGCCCCCCAACACCGTTAACAGTTAAAAACTTAAAAAGAAAGAAAGAGAGAGAGAAAAAAATACCTTCTTGGGACTAAATATAATAGAAATTATACATAATTTTCTCTCCTCCCCCTTTTAAAAGAAATTTTCTAAAGCTGGGAACACCATTCCTGTTGGGATTTAAGAATGGGGTGGAGAAGGCAGAAGGGAATTACTACCCAAAGAGGTTGGAGGCCCTCCTTTCCCTTCTCTGGCCTTTGTTTAACGATTTCAGGGGCACTTTTTTTAGATAGGGCATCAGCTGGAATAAGCAGTTTTGAAAATGAGAAGCTGAAGCTCCTCCGAGGGGAGCTGGGGAGACTGGTGTTTTTCCTTCCAGGCAAAGAGGACAATAGAAGGAGATTTATCTAAGCAGCAGCAGTGGCTCTGGGGTGGGAGGCAACCCTGGAGCTCGCCTGGTTTTCAGTCAAAGACCAAGCATGGGGGTGGTGGTGGGGCAACAAGATCAAAGTTACTTTCTGCAAAATTGCTGACATTCCTGAAATAGCCCCAGATCCCTCACAGCCAATCAGCAGGAATCAAGTTCACTCACTTGTGAAGAGGACCCAGTGCAGCCCTCAGTTCTTTTGTTACCTTGACTTTCAGCTCATTGTCCTGGCTGACCTCCTCTTAAACTGAAGAGTAATGACTGCTGATTTGACTGTTGTTCTCTGTGCATAAAGATGTCAGGGGTCAAGATCTGTACTCGCAGAGAATCCAACCCTTGAGAAATAACTAGAAGAAGGCTCCACTCATGTGGTTAAATATTTGGACGTGTCAGGACAATTTACATGTAAAAGTAATCTGAAAGAAAAGTTAAAGGAAGTAAGAATTGTAATTGCTGCATTGAGGTTTAGAGGAGTTCCTGAGGTAGCAACACACACATAGTTTAGAATCCTAAAACCTTCTCTGGGTCTGGAGGCAGGGTGTGCACACAGTAATAAATATTGTTAGGTAGACAGTGAGGACCTCTGGCCCCTCCTAGGGGACAATGGCGGGTGCCCCAGAGCAACTGCCATTGTCCCGGGAGAAGAGGTCCTGCCCTACCATCCCTACCAATCTACCAGTCAGAACTTAGCTCACCAACTGCAAAAGGATGCAGAAGGTTCCCCAACCTGTGAACCAAACAGGGTCTGATAGGTGACTTAGAACAACTGTAAGGCAAATTAACATGTCATTAACTTACATCTATATTGTGGTTCCCTGCAAATGGGCTTTCAGAGTGGCTCATAGGAGGTCTACATGTGCAATAAGACCCAGGTCATATAATTCCAAACTGTCCATCAAACTGGTTCCATCATGACCTCTGAGCCACGATGAGGGCCCTATATAGAACTGTAAAACAAGACCCCAGGCCCTAACCAAGGACTATATTTTACAAGAGGCCCATGGGTCGTCCGTGGTGAATGTGTCTTTCTTTGTAAAGCTATGTCTCCCTCCTGCTCTGTAAACCTACCTTTCTCTTACAATAAACTTCATTTCACACTTGCCTTGTTTTTGGTGTGTCTAGTCATTCTTTGGTCAAGAGCACACCAAGAACCAAGAACATAGACAAGATTGCTGATCTGACACGTTGTACTAGTTTGGGTCTGAAATCCCTTTTCTACTCTGTCAAGAATCACAATAGCACTGGGTGCAGTGGTTCACACCTGTAATTCCAGCTACTCTAGAGACTCAGGGAGGAATTCCTTCTGCACAGGAGGTCAAAGCCAGCCGGGGCAACATTGTCCCCCCCCCCCAAAAAAAAAGAAGTAAAAGAAGAATGACAATACCTTTTAAGAGCCCATAATAGTATTGGTGAAAGAATTCTGTTTAAATATTTTAAGTTTCAAGACAGATGTGAAGGGGAGAAAGAATAAAAAAAAAACTGAAAACCACTCAAAATATTAAAAATGCAATTATTTACAGAAAAAAGTTAGCTTTTTAAAAATGGCAAAACAAATATTAAGAAGATATCCTTCTTACAGTGGAAGAAAATGTCACCAATTTTTGTGTAGATATATATTTTTAATTTCCTTGGGGTAAATATCTAGAAATGGGATTTACATGTCTGTATATATTTAACATTATAAGAAACTGCCAAATAGTTTTCCAAAGTGGTGACACCATTTTGCATTTCTACCACCGATATATGTCAATCCCATTTGCTCTACATCCTGAACAACATTAGGTATTTTTAGTCTTCAGTTTCTACCATTTTAGTGCATAAGTAGTGGTAAATTATCTAATGACAATTGAGCATCTTTGCAAACACTTATTTGCTGTTTCTAGATCTTACATGGGATAATGTCTAACTTATCATTTATTTGATTGGGCTATTTATTGTCCTATTATTGAGTTTAAGAGGTTTTATTTTTTGTCAGATAGGTGTTTTGCAAATATTTGCTGCCAGTCTGTAGCTGGCCTTTTCATTTTTTAAAAAGTGTCTTAGTAAGAGCAAAAGTTTTAAATCTTGATGAAGTACAATTTCACTTTACCTATTAGCTCTTTTATGGTCCCTGTTTTTTATATCTTCTTTACGAAATCCTTTCCTAACCCAAGATCACAGAGATTTTGTCATATTTTTTTTTCTTACACAATCCATTTCAAGTTAACTTTTGTATATAGGGAGGTAAGAATTGAGGGTTTTCCCCCAGATGCGTCCAACTGTTTCAGCAACATCTGTTGAAAGACTACATTTTCTCCTTTGCATTACCTCGGCATCTTTGCTTTGTCAATCAAATACAATCCACATGCCAGCAGGCTTTTTATTTTTTCTTTTTAACAAATTGACTAGCTGATTCAAAAATGCAAGGGGACTAGAACAGTTCTGTCAACTGAAGAATGATGTGGATCATAAATTTGGAAAGTTTCATTTCTCATAAAGAGTTGCAGTCTGCAAGCTGGCCATCTTGCAAGCTGGGGAACAGCCTAGGACAGAAGCTGAGAGCAGGCACTTTGAGGGGAAGCTAAAGGGAACAGGAATTTATGCTAGGCAGGGTGGTGCAATATCCATATTTAATATGCTATAGGAGGAGTCATGAATATTTACGAAAGGAGAAACATGCACAGACACAGCTGAGCTTCATGCCTCTTCATGGGTCTCATGTTCAAACTAGTGATGTTAGCATGATCCAAAGGTGGAGGTTTTGACCTTCGGATATCAAAAGGTGAAGCAGAGGATACAAAAACCTTCTGTGTGCATTCTCAATAGACTGGTCAAAACGACTGCATGGTCGGTGGTGTACTAGGAAGGAATGTTGGTTGGTTGACTTGTTGAAACTACAAAAGGGAAAGGTAGTTATAAGGTTGGTTAAAATAAGTGTAGGAGCAAGTCTTTCCAAAGGGCTGGTTTCTGTTTTAACTCTTGGGAAAGAAAGCCTGATGGCGGTTAACGAGGGAGGGGGTACAACAAGGTGTGTCCAACCTCCTGTCCCCTCACGGCCAGAAACTCAGTTTTTAAGGTTTCTCAGGGGTCCCTTTGGCCAAGAGGAAGTCTGTTCCACTGCTTAGGGGACTTAAGATTTTATTTTTATTTATCAGGTCAAACAATTGTGGGGGGAAAACCCCCTGACAACTTTTGAGTTCTTGTTTTTCCTGATTTTAGGACTTACTTAGCTATACTAAGCTAGAGTGAGGTCTCAGCATAAATCTACATACAGAAAAATAGAACAGAATATAATCCAGAAATAGACCCAGGCATTTATGATTAGTTGGTTTCTACTTATTTTTAAAAATATGTAAAGCATCTTTTGCTTATTTTCTGTAGCTACAAGTGAAATCTCAATGACATCACTTGTCCTGAGTTTCTTCTACCTCCTTGATCATGAAGATTCACCAGTTTTCCTACCTTGCGCAACCACCTCAACTATTGTCCTTTAAATCTAGATATTTCCTGATGCTCCTAAAAAATCTACTCCTTGCTTGGAAGTGGTATATGAACCATGGACTCTCTCTCTGCTCGGGCTGTACTTTCAGCCCACCATCCTATCCCACTGGTAGGATATGAAAATACCTGTGTTCATTTGCAGAGCCATTGTTCTATCTCCAATGTTGCTGTCAATTTTCCAGGTCTTGGGGGAACCAGGTTTCACATAGCAATGGGGATACTGGCATTCATCTCAACTCAAGATCTCCAGGCTTCATAGCAGCACCTTATTTTTGCCCAGAGTCTCACAAAATCTCTTTAAAAAATAAGATTCTTCAACTGGTATTTTAAAGTTCTTTTTCCGTGAACTCAAGATCAGCTTAAGAGGTGAAGTGGGAGCAGATAACAATCTCTCCTCCACACAACACAACCTGTCTCTCCATACTCTCTCAGGGACACGGGCATAGAAAAACTCAAACAAATGTACACCAGCCCTCAATATTCATCCTCTTCTTTTAGTTCCTAAAACAAAACATTCCTTCCATGCTTATCAACTCAAGCCAAACAAATGCTAGAAATAGTAGTTAGCATTATAAATGCTTTTATTTCTTAATAACAGTTATTCCAGCCTACCAGTTGTGCATATTGATTGGCAATTTTGGAGCTTAAATGGAACTCTCCGCTTACCAATATACGGTCATGAAAACTGAGACAGGAAGTGATTTTATCTGTGGTCATGTAACAAGGAAGTGGTTAGTGGAGTCAGATACTGTGACCTTGAGGTCATCATCATGCAAGCTCAAATAATTTGATGATTCAGTGTCTACCCATCTCGTCAAAGGAGAAATCACTTCAGGAAAGCAAACATCAGTCTGTCCTGGTATTTGAAATAAGCAAATAATTTTTTCAAAGTGGTCACACCAGTGGCCCTCAATAGATTCTCTGTTGGAAATATCCCGAAGTCCTGAGAGAGTATTTCTTTTTACCAGTAATTTTGTGGCTTTGGGGTAAGATTTTAGCAGAGACTCTGTCATAGAACACTGGGGAGACTTGTCAAAAGATATTTCTGGGAAGTCACTGGGAAGGTTAATGAAAATATGTATATTTCGTTCTGGCAATGGATCCTGGTGTGTGCAGTAGGGGGTATGCAATCCATCAAATCAAAACATAATCAAAGGCATAATGTGAAGAAATATAATTATAACTTATACTTACTCTTAGAGTGCAGACTTCACCCTTACAACCTCCCACTTCAAATTCAAATGAAAGCAAATCTGCTATATTTCAGACCAAACAGTGTTGGGTTTATGAGTGAGAAAGTTGATGGGGGGAGTAGGGCCTCTGGGGAAGACTTAATTATAGGGCTGAAGGACTCCACTGGGTAAACCACTCGAAGCATTATGAAATCCAGAACCAGGCCCAATGGTCTGACTGATTTCCAGAAACACAGTAATCCATCAGGGGAGAAAAGGTTGTTCCGCTCAGTGAGGCTGCAGTTCTTACTGATGACAGTTCAGTAACACTGGCACATACTAGGGGACAGATGACACTCGCGTTTTCTCTCCTTTAATACATACCATACTCTTAAGGGAACAAACCTCCAGGGACTGAATCTCACAAGTGTGCTTTTGGATTATTATTTTTCCCTTCTGGAAAAGATGCTGGGGCTGTGAAAGGTAGGATTTTTCATAGCCCAGGAGCCAGGCACAAAACAATCAAGCTCTCAGAACAGCCTGCAAGGACAAGGGAGAGGAGCTGTGGTCAGGGAGAGAGGACTCACCCCACCACCATCAAACAGTACCTTAGGGTCCCTGGGAGGACAGACACTGGGCTTTACTCGGAGCTGTGATCAAACCCGTAGCCACTGTGCTTTCTGGACCCTGTTTACTTCATCTATAGTCTCCAAGATGATTCTGACACCCAAAGATGTATATTCAGTGTCCTATGACGCTACAGGGGCCATCTGAGTGTCCTCCAAGGGTCTGGGTGGAAACATATCTCAGGTGGAGAATTGTGTCCCATAAACTATGAGAACTACAGATCATAGAATCTGGAGCCGAAGAAATCAGAGAGGGCCAAAAGAACAACTAGCTGCGGCTGCATGCCGTGACCTGGGTGTTGAGGCGCATGGCAGTCCTTCCATCAGGTGGTCAGAGTGTGGGCAGCTGCAGTGGTCAGAGAGCAGGGGCTGAGACAGCCTCTGGCTAGTTCTATTGCCCCCACAAGTAGAAAAAGCAAAGCTAAAGACCCCTACAGGTTCTAGGGTCCCATCTTGGTGGTCTCTTTCTAAGACGGATTTTTTAGGTTTACACTGACTATTTCCTTTTCACTTTCCCATCAAATTTTTATGATTTTATTTTATTTTATTCTATTTTTTAGAGACAGAGTCTCCCTCTGTCACTCCAGATAGAGTGCCATGGCATCATAGCTCTGGGCTCAAGTGATCCTCAGCCTCCCCAGTAGCTGGGACTACAGGCACCCACCACCATGCTAATTTTACTATTTTTAGTAGAAATTGGGTCTTGTTGTTGCTCAGGCTGGTCTCAAGCTCCTGAGCTCAAGTGATCCACCCACCTCAGTCTCTCAGAGTGCTGGGATTTCAGGTTTGAGCCACCATCCATGCCTGGCCTCCCATCAGTTTTATTTGACTGGCCTGGCAGATATTTCTGCTATGACTTTTCTAGAAATAACCAAGGTGGCATTAGAGACGATGTGATTACTAAGAAAATTTTAAAAGACATTTTCCCAAGTCATTCCTTTCTCCCTGTCCACCCTTCCCCCCAGTATACACACACATATACACACTACAAAAACATAGTGTTTACCAATTAGTAGGGACAGGAGATGTTCTGGAAGCCGATCCTATTTGAGGAGACTGTCACCTATATTCCTCACAGTCAAGCTCTTCTTTGCCAAGTGCTGCTTCCATAAATTTTAAACATGGCACCAGGATGTCACCTCAGGAGTTTTAAGGGGCCAGACTGATTGAATCGGGACTATGACAAATAGAAAAGAGAAGGATAAAGTGAGATGCTGAGGAGTCCCTGAGCCATGCAGTACGAGGGGGCTGGGCTGCCATCTTCTCAAAAGTTCACAACACTAATTACCTCGACCCAAAGTCATTTTTTTAAAGCAGCACATTTAAGAAGCTTAAGAAGAAATAACCCTCAGCCACTGTGGATTAGAAAATGAGCAACTTTGTACTGTGAGATTCTGATGGATGTGAGACAGAGCTGAATGCAAGAGCCAGGCTGAGCTGATGCTCTCAGTGACAGCAGCCCCTCCTCCGCCGCATCTCAGAGACAGCAGTCTGCGGGTTTCATGGCAGCCTCACTGCAGAGGAGATTTCTGTAAGTCGGAGGATTTTCCAGGCAGCCCAATCAATGCCACTTGAAATGCACCAGGGGCTGCTCCTAAAGACATCACCATTTTGCAGATTTAGGTCAACTCCATTTAAATGGAAAGTTTAGAATTTGGCCCATGGATCCTAAAAATGTTAATTGACTTCTTAGAAAATCATTCTTCCTAACCCTGATGCAGCACAGCAGATGGAGATGGAGAAGTCCTACAAAGACAATGCTGAGCAATTCCTTTGTGTTTTGGAGGCCTTCCTTTCTAGAGCTTCCATAATCTCTAGTTTTGTTAAATGTAGTCATTATAATAATAAGGCCAGCACTTTTGGAACATCCACCTGGTGGCTGGTTCACATTTACTATTTCAGTGTTTTCTTTGCACCTACTCCATATGTTAAGCACTGTGGAAATTCCCATTTCACAGATGGGAAAACTAAGGTATGGAGTGGTTAATAATCCTTCTTCCCAAGGGTTCATAGCTACTAAAAGAGACAAAAGAGACTCAACTAGTGCCTGAGCTTTGACTACATCTGTGCTTTTGTATATATCTCTTTGCTTTCCAGTCTTCTCATCCACCCCATTAGAACCAAGATGCTCTCGACGGGAGTAACACTGCCCCCTCTACGACTCCCCTCTACCTTTCTGAGTCTCCATTCTCTGTGTTCCATCTGGGTGAGCTGAAACTTACTCATCTATAGCCAGATTACACTTTTTCCCTAAACTTACTTCCCATCTTTAACATTTTTACTATTTTATTTTATTTTTTGATACAGACTTTGTCACCCTCAGTAGAGTGCCATGGTGTCATCATAGTTCACAGCAACCTCAAACTCCTGGGCTCAAGCAATCCTCTTGCCTTAGCCTCCTTAGTAGCTGGGACTGCAGGAGCCTGCCACAACGCCTGGTTAGTTTTTCTATTTTTAGTAGAAATGGGGTTTCACTCTTTTTTTTTTTTTTTTTGGCCCGGGGCTGGGTTTGAACCTACCGCCTCCTGCATATGGGGCCCGCGGTCTACTCCTTTGAGCCACAGACGCTGCCAGTGGGGTTTCATTCTTGCTCAGGCTGTTCTCAAACTCCTGAGCTCAAGTAATCTACCTTCCTCTGCCTCCTGGAGGGTTGGGATTATAGGCATGAGCCACCAAACCTGGCCACTATCCTTGTTTTTAAAATGAGACTACAGGATTAATGAGCCAGCCCTTGCACACATGCTCTGTGCCAGGTACCGTTGTAAGCACTTTATGTGAAGTAACTCATTTGATCATCATTACAACCTTATGAAGTAGTTGCAGTTATGAATCCTATTTTGCAGAGAAGGAAACAGGGATCACCACTGGGAAACTGGAGCAAGGTTTTAGACCCATGCCTTTTGGCTCCAATGCCTTTGTCCTACATACTGAGCTCCGCTTCCTCTGCCATTTCCCCATCACACTCTCATTCACCTGGTCTCCTCTGCTCCGGTCCTGGTGCTAAACACTGGGGCTTCTTTCTTTCTTTCTCATCAGTCACCAAGTCTTTTCCTTCCTTCTTCCTAATATCTTCTTGCACAAACCCATCTCTTTTGATACCTCACATTGTCACTACTCGGTCCCTGGGACGTCATCCTCATTGACCCTATGGAGGCTGACTCCTGACGTCATCCTCATTAACCCTACTGGAGACATCCCACCTCCAATATCTTTCTCTCCAATCCATCCTAAAAATTGCACTCACCTCACTTTTTCTGAAACACTGCTTGGTGCATATCATGCTCTTCCTCAAAAATCCTAAATATTGGGGCAGTGCCTATGAATCAGTGAGTAGGGCACCAGCCCCATATACCGATGGTGGCAGGTTTGAACCTGGCCCTGGCCAAACTGCAACAAAAAATAGCCGGGCGTTGTGGTGGGTACCTGTAGTTTCAGCTACTCGGGAGGCTGAGGCAGGAGAATCGCCTAAGCCCAGGAGTCGGAGGTTGCTGTGAGCTGTGATGCAATGGCACTCTACTAAAGGTGATAAAGTGACACTCTGTCTCTAAAAAAAAAAAAAAAAAATCCTAAATATTTTGCTTACCAAATAAAGTTCAGATTTTTTAATTTAGACTTCAACACTCTATGAATACAAAAAGGATCATCAAACTATGGCCTGTGGGCCAACTTCAGCCCACCACCTGTTTTTGTTTACACCAGGAGATAAGAATGGTTATTATAGTTTTTTAATGGTTGAACCAATCAAATGAAGAGCAATATTTTGTTCACAACATGATGTCAAATCTCAGTGCTCCTAAATGAAATTGTCGTCAGCACACACCTAGTCTCATTTTTGGCTCATTGTCTGCGGCTGCTTTTGAGTACTTTGCAATGTTGCTGGCAAAGTCTAAAATTATTTTCCAGCCTTTTATAGAAAGTTTAGTCTCTGTTCTAAACTGTTTTTTTCTACCTGATCTTATCTAGCTAAACAAACTGATATTCTTACCCTTCCTCAGGTACTTTTCTGCCTTAGAAATTCTGTTCCTCTCATTCTTTGGCTTAGATCAGTGACTGGCAAACCTTTTCTGTGAAGGTCCAGATGACAAATAAGCTGGAACTGTCATGCTCTGCTGATTGTCGTAAAATTGGTACAAATACATTGAATACTCCCCAGAAATATCTACTCAGCTGAACATAAATATACCTTATGTAACTTGGATTAGACCTGTAGGTATATGCCCGACAGAAAATTCTTATTTATATACACCAAAAGACAGGTACACAAGTTTATTGTAGCATTACTCATAATAACCAAAAGTTAGAAGAGAACTAAAAAGGCCATAAATAGTGAAATTGTAAATGTACTGAAGTTCATTTATTTAAAGAATGCCATTAAATAATACCACAATAAAAAAAGGAGTAAACTACTGTTATGGACAATAATATGTATAAATCTCACATACAGAATGTTGAACAAAAGAAACCAGACACAAAATAGTACATACTGTAAGACTACATTCATTTGCAAAGTTCAAAATCATGTGAGTCTATGATGTTAGCAGTTAGGCTCGTGGTACCACATCTTGGGTTCCCTAGGAAGCAGTGATTTGTGTGCAGGAAGTTTTTTGGGTTGTGATCCGAGGGTCAACACCTATAAGGAAATGTGATTAAATCACAGCTAGGGCCTCAGCAAACCTAACAGGGAGCTCTGGAGCTGTGATGGCCCTTCAGAGTGGGCCATGTTGATTAGAGCAAGTGGGCCAGGCTTACACATTCAAGTCATTTCTATGCCAGCCAGTCATTGAATAAGGAGCCCCAGGAAGGGTGCAGGACCTCCCCTGGGGAACCTCTGCATCCAAGGGAGATCCCAGAGGAGGACTGGGCTAAGAGCTGCTGGCTGCCAATACTCCCAGTAGCTGGGGGCAGTGAATGGATAGCTTCTCACTGGAGAGGGGTGGGGAACACCATAGCGCCCACTGTTGTAGGTTTCCTGTCAGTAAGGCAGTGACTAGAAGAAGACACCAAGGTAGGGCGTTCTAGGGCTTTGATGATGTCATGTTATCCACGTAGTGATTATAAAGCCACGTTCATTTTGTAAACATTTCATGAGTTTTTCCCTTTTCCATATTATGTTCTATGTCAATAAAGAAGCTTCTTTGAGGATAAAAGAAGGGAGTGATCTGTCAAGAACTGCTGACCCTAAGGCCAGCTGTGTTCCGGGTGGTGGTCAGGTTGGAAGGGGTTATGGAATCAATGAGAAGGGAGGAGATGGAGAGAGTGAGTTTGATGGCTCATTGGAGAAGTTAGCCTGAGAATGGTGGCAGTCAGAAGCCAATCTTGGGGAGGATTTTTGCCTTGAATGGAAAATACTTGAGCCATTTAAAAATCTGGTGGGAATTGCCCAGTGTAGAATAAGTGGTTGTATATATTGGAGAGATAAGGAATCGGTGGTGGAGGGGTGGTTCAAAGCACAGGGTATTAGCCTTACTTACCAGGAGGGTGTTTCCAACCTCTGACTGTACCAACAGTTCAGGCTGTTTGGTCCTCCTATCATTACTTTTCTGTTTATACATTTCAATAAAATTGTCTTGAAACCATGCACTTGCATTCCCACTGGCTACTTAGTACACTGTAGGTATTTAATGAGTGTGCTGCTGTGGCGGTAGATGATGGCGACAATGACAGAAATCAGCATTTGTTCGTCACGGAGCTTAAAGCAAGATGATCACACAGAGTCAGACAGAGAATTCTCTTTGAATAAACTGATATTTTTCCATTGTCTGGTTTCATTTGCAGTTTATGCATTTGGAGACGGGATGGAAAGATCAGAGCTGACCAAAGCGGGACGTTCCAAGTTATGCAACCAAGAGAAGATGCAGTTCTCTGTTTGATCCCTTATCCAAGACTATGACACAGCTCTTCCTCACACTTCAGAGGGATTGCACAACTCAGAAAAACAAGTTCGGGGAACTTGTGCAAGGTCACATTGCTATGGGAACGAGAAGCAAGCCTCGTGCCCAGGTTCACATCTCTTTCCCCAGCAGCTCTGCAGCCTGTCTGCCTCCACTGACCGTGAGCCCCAGATGGACTGCACGTGCTGGCCTGTGAACGTGCCAGGCTTGGGACATTCAAAAAGTGTGTTTGATCCACGAATGCGAGGGCCTGGTCCTTGGTGAAAACGCAGTTCTTTCTTGGACTTGTCCATCTACACATGTTTGTATTATGATCACAATTTTGTAATTACATGGAGTCTTTCCACCTCAAAGACTTTTAGATTCTAAATATCTCAGTGCCTTCTATTTAACTTCCTGGGTGATTCAGCGCAGGCCCAGGGACCATCGAGGTAGGTGCCTCCCTGTTAGACTGCACTGCTGGAGGGTGGGCAGAAAACCCAAAGCAGAGGAAGAAAACTCTGTAGTCAAAACCTTTACATCATCAGTATCTGGATTTAGTGTCACAGACATCTCAGATCATAACATGTCAAGCAGCAATCTTCCACACGGTTTGATTACAGATTACACTGAAGTTTCTCCCTGTCTTTTCTTGAAGTCAGTGATATTACAATTGAGTGAAAAATGAGAAGGGAGTGTTGCGTATTTTTTCTGGGTTAACAGAATTTGACTGCATCTCTGGTTTTATTAACGCTTTCTCTCCTTCTCACTTGGCACTTTTGGCTTTTTCATTTCGAAATCCGTTGCTGGTCTCCAGGCAATCCTCCTCCCAGCTCTGAGTTCCTGTGGCTGAGAGCTTCCCACCTAGTCCCTCTGCTCTTCTCTCTGCCCGAGAGGTTTCTGTGGCTCCCAGGGAGCCACTCAGCCCTCCCAGGGCAGGGCAGCGGTTTCACGAACTTAATGTTCCCAGGAGACATCCTCAACCATAAGCCAATGGAGTGCCTGGATAGTATCCCGGGATCTGCATCCCTGGTTTACACATTGTAAATGGTTCCTTAGAGGGTCCTAGAGGAACTAAAGCCCAGTTTGCCTACACGAGTGACCTAAGCTTTTCTTTTTCTTTTTCTTTTTTGACAGAGTCTCACTCTGTTCCCAGGTTAGAGTGCTGTGGTGTCATAGCTCACAGCAACCTCAAACTCCTGGACACAGGTGATCCTCCTGCCTCAGCCTCCTGAGTAGTTATAACTACAGGTACCTGCCATAACACCTGACTAATTTTTCTGTTTTTAGTAGAGATGGGGTCTTTCTTGCTCTTCAGGCTGGTCTCCAACTCCTGAGCTTAAGCAATCCCGCTGCCTGGGCCTCCCAGAGCTCTAGGATTACAGGTGCGAGCCACCACACCTGGCCCAATCTGGGTGTTTCCTCTCTCCCCTTCTCACTTTCCTGACTCCTTTGGTGTATTTCCCGGACTCACCTGCTGAGTGAGTTACCTGTACAAAAGTCCTTATCTTAGCATCTGCTTTTGTGTGGTTCCCATGAAGACACCTCCTAAGTCAATGCTTTTTAAATTGTTCCATCATTAATTCAGTTTAGCAGGCCCAAACAGCATTTCAAACAATAGAAAATGCCATTACACACCACAATTAGTAAGTATAAGTGCTGTATTGCAAATTCCTTCATTTAGTTATACAATGAATGTATATGAGTCATAAGAAAAGGGCATTTCCTCCTTTAGGTTATGGTCAAAAGAGTTTGGAGAACATAGTTCTGAATGCTTTTGACATTCTACTTGTTAAAACCCAATGTAACTTTAGAGACCAGGCACGGTGGCTCACGCCTGTAATTCTAGCACTTGAGAGGCCACGGTGAATGGACTGTTTGAGCTCAGGACTTCAAGACCAGCCTGAGCCAGATCAAGACCCTGTGTCTAAGTATAGCCGGGCATTGAGGCTGGCACCTGTATTCCCAGATACTTGGGAGGCTGAGGCAAGAGAATTGCTTGAGCCCAAGAGTTTGAGGTTACTGTGAGCTGTGACGCCATGGCACTCATCTAGCCTGAGTAAGAGAGTGAGACTCTGTCTCAAAAAAAAAAAATAATTAAAAAAAATATGACTTCAATATGGGAAACGAGACCAGGGTGAAGAAGAAAATAACAGCTTCTGAATTTGGAAGCGGCATTTCCCATAGGATAAGGGACTGGAGAGAGCCAGGAGCTGGAGGCACTGATGCTGATGTCAGCCTTAGCTTTGCAGCAGACTTGCTGTGTGACATGTGGCAACTTAAATGTCCCTAAGCTTCCTTTTCCACCTTTCTAAAGTGAGAGTCTTGACCAGGTGATCTCTGGTGTCTTCACTAGCTCTGGTACGTACCCTGGGAGTCCAGTCCCTTCCTGAAGGGTTGGCAGACAGGCATCCCCGCTGGGGTTACAGTCTTTGAATCCTAGCCTCAAGCGTGGTTCTGAGTGCAGGGGCCTGGCTGCTGGACACCGAGGAGAGCAGGAGAGCAGTCCTTCAGCATGGGTCCATTCCTACCTTGGCATGGGTGAGGACATCTGCCTTGTTATCCCAGGGACACTCATAGGGACAACTGCACTTCTGGGGGCTCAGAGCTGGGAGAAGCTCCCAAGGGTACAGATGGCCAGAAGTGAGGTTGAGAATGGTGACAAATGTCACTGAAGGGGTGCCAGCAAGTAGAATGGGGGCCCCTGGGTTTGCTCCCCTCTACCCTTGGTAACTGTGAAGGTGCTCTGGAAGGAACTGGACATGGCCGGAGATAGAGAGACCGTGGATATCACAGTGCTCCCTGAGGTTAGATGAGCCTTCTTTCCACCATGGCCCCGATCCCTTACCCTGCACACACCCGGCCTGGCGGCCCCCTGCCTTCCCATCCATCTTTCCCTGACCTGGAGTACCCGGCAACCTTGCCACCCCTCTTCACTCCGTGCCCTTCTCTTCTTGTGTACTCTGCTCTCGACCCCTCTACAACATTTCTTTTATTTTCCCTTCTCCACCCCACGATTACCGATGTCAAGGGGACAGAACTGCCCAGCCGGGCACACCGTTTTCATTTGCTGTCTCACTTAGTAGTCAGTCCCTCTTTTTTACTAGGTGACTTTAAGAAAATAAAAGAATAGAGCCCCAAATCATTCCTTAAAAGACAGAAAATAGGATGCAGTTTCAAATAAGAAGATTCCAAGGCAAAAAATATCTTGCAAAAATGGATGCTGACAGAAAGCATTAGGGTAATCCCGGGAGAACTAAAAACAGATAATAACAGAGCAGTGACAGTGGATAGTGTGCCGCGGCCACTGTACGCCAGGCACTCTTGCCAGTGCTTCATGTGCATGGACACACTTCATTTTCAAAACACATAGAGGATGCTGTTTGTATTTTTATTTAGTGGGTGAGGAGACTTGGGCGCAGAGAGGTTGAGCAACTTGCTCACAGATGTCCACGGCATTCCTGAGACATGAAGGCAGGAGGTTTGGCTGCAGGGTCTGTGCTCTTGAGCAGAGAGCTATGAAATCTCTGGTACCTGTGGGACGGGCAGATCAGAGAACGCTGGGAAGAGGGTGGGGCATTAGAAACCGACTGGGAGGACCGGCAGGAGGTAGACATTTGGAAATAGAGGGCAGGGCATTTCAGCTAGAAGGTAGGGGCAGCTTCCGGATGCCAGCACATCTGTGGTCTGTTTCCACAGTATGACTTATTAATACAATCTATCAGTTTTTACATTTGATAGGACCTTAATTTTACTTTTTCTTTTCTTTCTTCTAGATGCTTAGCTATGAGATGCAAGAGTTTGGGAAGATTTGGCCAAAGGTCAGAAAAAACCTCTCTTTTCCGGGATGGCAGGATTTCTTCCCTTGGACCTATTTTCAGTGGAAATCCCCACGAAGATCCTATCTGCCATCTGTCTGCCGAAACCCAGAGAAGAAGCCAAAGGCTGTGACATAAGAGCAAGGGAGAGGTTTTTAAAAGATTGAAGATGCTCAAAAGCAGAGACTCTTGTAGAGCTTAAGATAAAGAGACTTTTATCTCTCAGATTCGTTTTTTGTTTTTGTTTTTGTTTTTTACTCTCAGTGTCTCTAAAACATCCCCAAAGCACCAAGAGGCCAATTCCTTAAAAAGAGACATGCAAACACTGGTTACAAACTGCAGAGGGGACAGGAGGCAGTGAGCAAATTCGCCTGAAAAAAAAAAATCCTGCTAGAATCACAGGTGTATTTTACAAGCTTTGAGTTGATTCCTCATAAGGGCAGGGTCTGGCTGCTTCTCAGATATCAAAGTTGTGTTCCACGCAGCGTGGCTCCTTAAACAATTTATGTTGTGTTTGTCCGCAACTGCAGGTTCAGCGCCGTGGTCAGCAATTGCCTAATTACTCTTGCGTGGCTCCTTTGCTCCCTCCCTTCCGTTTGCCGCAGCCAGGAATTATAGCCCTGATTGTTCCAGGCTGTTTCTTGAACATTTATGTGTTTCTCTTAACTGGAAATATTACCCAGTGTGACCGCCTCCCTTTGGGGGCTGGAGTATGAGCTGTTTTGTAAGCTTGTCTCTTGTCTCGTCCCCCAAAGCACAGGAGGGTGGAGGGGTGGTGGACCTCACACTCTGTGCTCCTCCTTTAAAGGCGGAACCCCTTCCTCTGAGTCTTCCTTTCACACCCAGCATGATAAAGAAGGAAAACCTACTCCCCAAGATGAGTTTTCCTCCTTTGAGGAGGTTCTTGGATTTTAAATACTTGTATAAAACATACTTATTCCATCATCAAGTTTAACAGAAGTGACTGGTCCCTTACTCTAGGCTTACAGGAATCCTGAGAAAGCAGGAATGTATCTTTTACTTGACCAAGATTAAGTAAGATTCTGTGTTCTTCTAAGGCAACGCCTTTTGCAAAGCACAGTGTGGGCTGAGACCCAGACACAGCTAGCTCTGCTGTCCCAGGAGCCAGGCCTTCCAATAAAGCATCGAGGAGCCTGGCCCAGAGCTGGCCCCCTGCTGAGAGGGGCCAAGGGTCACTTTCTGGGAATTCTTCATAAATCTCCCCCTGCCTTCTTCCTGCAGCTGTTGGGGTGCATACATCGGCCCAGGCACTGCCTTCTTTCGCACTTGGTTGATGTTTATCTTCCTGACTGGCTCACATCATAGAGGTTAAATGGAGTAAACCCAGGCGCAGCCTTACCCTGGTAACTGCTCACCGATGACTTTGGTGTCTCCACGGTCCAGTCGCTGCCCCGCCCAGAGCAGAAGCCGCTGGAAACTTCTGCTCCCTTCCAGGACCCTTTTTGTTTCTCTTCTTTCTTATGCAGATAAGCAGTAATGAAAAATGAATTCTTCCTCCCGAAAGTCACTTCACGCTGTGGTATTCTGGAAAACTGTCTATCTGTTTCTCTTTTGATTCTCGTGATTCTGAAGCACTCATGCCCGGGCCTCACTGCAGACCCACTACCCTGCTTTTAAAAATAAAAATCCTTTATTGTCCTTTTCCCTTTATTTTGTTTTATTTATTTTTTTGAGACAGAGTCTCACTTGTTGCCCTGGGTAGAGTGTGGTGGCGTCATAGCTCTCAGCAACTTCAAACTCTTGGGCTCCAGTGATCCTCTTGCCTCAGCCTCCTAAATAGCTGGGACGATAGGTGTCTGCCATGACACCAGCTAGTTTTAGAGATGGGGTCTCACTCTTGCTCAGGCTGGTCTTGAACTCTCACGAGAGATCAAGCCATCCACCCGCCTGCCTCAGCCTCCCAGAGTGCTAGGATTGTAGGCATGAGCCACTGGGCCTGGCCTTTCATTTTATTTTTAAATGTGCATTGTGCAAACATTACAAAAGCATTAACAAAATTCTAAGTCAAAGGCAAGGAGAAGCCATCCACAATCCCACCACCTCCATCAGCCAAGCTGCCTTCAGTTTTTGTCACCCTGTTCTACTGAGACCCCCATGAATATGCAACTGGAGCAGCATAATCACAGCAGGCAGGCATCTTTGCATCTTCCTTCTTTTCAACTGAATATTGTAGGGCAAGTCTTTTTGCCTGTCATCACACAGGACTTACATCCCTCTTTCTGTTCTCTGCTTACCCAGTCAAGGGGTAAAGACAATTGATTCAACCCCTTTCCTATACTTAACCAATATAAGTGGCTTTCATGTTCTTGCTATGATATAAAAGTGCTGTTTTATTGCTTTTGGATAATTTTCTTATGATAACTTTTAAGAGGTCCTCCTCTACATTTGCTTCGGACACAGAGGTTACTATTTACAGTGTCTTCTGTGGTCCGAGGGCTGGGAGTCTTACTGAGAACCTTCTCCTCACATGTCTTGGGCCGTGGGAGACAGAGATGGGTGGAGGAGGGGGCCCAGGGTTTTATAAGGAAGTGGAGAAAACTCACCGCACAGTTAATTAGAAAGTGCCATGAAGCAAGTCCAAACTTTATGGCTTTCCTAGAATTGATGACGGTTCCTAACCAGGCCTGCCTGTTCTCTGCAGGTGTGTGCAGCCTCCCAGACCATATGGTTTTCGGCTGCACTGGGCCTCATTCTTTGTTCAGCCCGTGATCCTGTAACTGAATATCAGTTAATAACTTTTCATAATAATGTAGCTTGGATCAGCTTTTAGGTCCAAAAGGAGGCCCTGGACAAAGCTCTGCCTTCTTCAGGCTCCTGCTGCCTCGCTGGCACACCTGCTGGGAGCCTGCCTCATGGCTGTCCCCAGGGCAATAGCAGCAGCCTGGCCTCACAGAAGGCCAGCTGCAGGTCCGACAAGTGAGAGGCCAGGGCACAGAGCTTACACCTCAGCAATAATTTGTCTCCCTAGGGATTTTCCCAGGGTCTGGGGTCCTGTGACTTTTCAAAAAGGGCCAGAGAATTCTTTTTTCACTAAAAATTATTTTATGTCAATTTACAGCATGCAGGCGGTCTCTGGCTTATGTGAGTTGATTTTCAGGCATCCCTAAGAGGCCAAGGTCTCTGGGGATCTTGAGACTGGCCGGGCCAACCCTGTGACCAAAGGAATTCTCTACCCTCCCATTAGTTATGAGGTTTCCTCTAGTGCCTGCCCCCCTTCCCACCTGCCCTACCTCCTCCTTAAAGGGGTCCTGCAACTTTCTCTGTTTGCTCTTTCTCCTTGGTGGCAGGGACTCAGGGCATTGGGGAGTGGGGTCCCTCATGGCTGCTATCTGTTGTCAGCATCCACCCCAGGAGGTTTCAGACTCAGCACAGACATGTATGTGGCCATGCTTCTTTCTGTACTAGAGCAGCCAGGAGTCCCAGGGAGCTGGGTGTCCCTCTGATCCAATTTGTATCTGTCTGATCATCAGAATCACCAGGGAACTTTGAAAAAGCACCCATGCCTGGGCCTCACTGCAGACCTACCGAATCGAAATTTTTCAGGTGACAGCTGGAAAATGTCCTTGAATCATTAGGATAATCAGTTATTGGCCACCTGCTATCTTCATGAGTTTGTGTCTTGGTCCTTTCCACGTTAGGAAAGAGCATGGTCACCTAACATGGGCCAAAGTCTTTCTGTCTGCAGTTTGATGTGTGTGTGTGGGGGGGGGGGCGCAAGGAGGGTGGGAGAAAGACCTGAGCTCAGAGTGTGTCCTTCTCAGAGTCACCAAGCAGAAAAGCATCCCCTCCAAACTGCCTGCCAGACAGGAGGGTGACGGGAAGCAGGGCGTTTTTCAACTTGGCTGTCACCTGGGAAGGGAGAGATGAGCCTCAGAGCAGAAGAGAGAAATGAGCAGATGCACCCTGAGGGTTAAAGGAGGAAAGTAACAGGAAGCACATCTGGGGCCTGCAGGTGTCCTGGAGCTTGCCCTGAGAGGAGGTCCTGACCCCGTAAATGCTCTTGTCCACTCAGCTGGACCCAGGCTGCTGAGATGCCCCTACAACTAAGGCCTAAATGAGGGATGGGGTTTGGGTTTTCAGTTTGCTTTGCTCTGTAGCACAGTATCAAGCACAGAGCCCAGCTCTGCTCAATCAGTACTTGCTGAAAATTATTAAAAGCTAACATTTATTTATGATGACTTAGAGACTGTACATTTCACCTGTACTATCTCATGTAATCTGCACGACAATCCTAGAAGGTGGATACTATGATTATTATCTGCCTCCCAGGTTTAGGTACGTAGCTAAGACACGGTGACATCAGGTGACTTGCCCCAGCTCTCACTGCTGATAAGGGGAGACTGGGATTAGAACTCCAGCCAAGGCCTATGCATCTCTGCCTGCTTTCACTCAGCTACTGCCCGTGTGGCCCTCAGGTTTGTTTCAAGTCAGGCTAAAACATCATGAATCATATAGGCACTTGTATGCATCCCCATAGCCTCAATCTAATGTATGATGCTATGGCTATGGAAAAATGTCTTCATCATTCCAAACACAAAGTTTAGGGAAATCCTACTGAAGCCCAGCCAGATGGATTAAAGCTAAAACACAATTTAGGGTTCTCAGTATTGCTAAATGCTAGCCTCTTGGATGACATTACCAAGAAATAAAGCCAAAAGGAAGCACTGGGTAGATACTGTGCTGATTCATAGAACATCTGCCCTCCATTCCTGCCTCCGTCCCTCTCCTTGAGGTAGTTTTAGGGGCAACTCAGTGGTCAGCCTGATTCTGGCTATGACCTGGGTACGGTGGGACAGAGGTCAAAGGAAGGGAGACTGCTCCCCTGCATGCCTCGGAATCTATGCTATTTCCTGAATGATCAATCTGGCCAACATGGGGGATGAGCTTCCTCCAATTGGCCTCTCATACCCCAAGAGTGGAGTCCAAATCCTCAGGGAGGCACTGGATCCAGCCAGCATGATTGCCCTGGGGGGCTTCCAATAGGAACTTGGGGAACACACAGAGCCCTCTGTGATTCTTGTGGACATAACAAAAACTCACAGGCAAATGCCAGAGTGAGAAACACCATCCTCCTCGCTCCTTTCCGCTCTGGGTCAAACGCATCCATCTTCCTCAGTCTCCTCTGGGCTGTGGGAGGGAGACTTCCTGGAGAAACCACCAATAAAGTATTGCTTCATGCAAGGTGGCCTGACAGACACATCACAATGGGAGGGGTGGCTCAGCCTTCAGAAATATTTACAGCAGGATGTGAGGAGGAGTGGATCTGAAAGTGTGTGTGTGGC
>CAUYQV010056781.1:0-14202 GCA_963574575.1 Galagoides demidoff | reverse complement strand
GAGGTGGAGGCAGGAGACTCGCTTGAGCCCAGGAGTTGGAGGTTGCTATGAGCTGTGATGCCATGGCACTCTACCCAGGGGGATAGCTTGAGGCTCCATCTCAAAAAAAAAAAAAAAAAGACCTAGACTTGATTTATTCACTTGTGTACTCCCCAAGCTTTGGCGACACTGTGTCTCAGGACAGATCCTAAAATACACACTCTCTTCTCATTTTACCATCTCTGAGATGGTAAGGGCATCTGATAACCAACGGCGTCTCACAACGGCTGTGACGTGAACACATACGTGGCTATAGCTGTTCGGGTGTTCAGTGTAATTGGCATTTAAAACTGTGTTTGAAAGAATTACAATATAATTTGGCATTAATAAGAATTCAGCACTTAGAATGGTTCAAATAGAGCAGAGAGAGGATAATTTGATATTTGCAAAGCAAATATCTTCATTGGAGAATGAAATTGTACATTTTCTTTAAGAACTGTAACCAGGTGCATGATGGGACTGAAAGAAGGAAGATATTTCTAGAAGCCACATCATGCTTGCTTTGTTACTGTGATACGTGGAGAAGATTATACATTCCATGACAAGGGATTCAATAGAGGAAGGAGATATTGGTACAGCATGAAACAGGTTTTCTGGATGAAGGAAAAGTTACAGTTGGGTGAGGCTGTTGCGATGGGTTCCGTCTTGGGCAGAATCACCATAAGGCACTGTGTCATAGTGTAATTGGCAGCACTTGTGTTTTTCTTTTTTTAGGAAGGGCATAAAATAACGACGCATCTTGTAATAGACAGTATTTTTAGATGCCATGGAAGAGTGGAACAGAGTGGATGTTTCTGTCTTTAGATGTCTAGGGCTACGCAAATACTTATCATATTACGTTCAAAATGTCTCTGCCGTCCATTTACACACAACCAAAGATCTATCCACTTGAAAACTTATATTCACCATCGTGTCTCCAGCCAAGGTAAGCTGAACTGAACATGCTTAGGGGGACTTGATATCCCAGGGTAGTGAGTCAGATGAAGTCAAAAGTGTCTCTTGAATACAAGCAGACTGACAGTGAAATACTGGGTCCGGAGGAAGCATAAGATAATTTTACTTAGGGAATTATTTTAAATTTGATTTAAGGAGGTCAAGGTGTTTTAATGTCTGAATTTAAAAAACAGGACTAAAGGCCCTGAGGTTATTTCCTTGATGGTGTTCTCAGGTCTGTGCGGGGAGCGGTGGGGGGGGGGCGGCTGGGGGGACTGAATTGGGAGGGGAGTCAGTTGGAAATGGATGGAATAATTCACACTCCTGCTGTGGGCAAGTTGTCAATCACTATGGGTGAAGCCTGTAATTTTTTTGGGGTCCACAGACATTCTCTTCTATCTACTCAAGGAAAGAACAGATCCAAGGATGCTGTTTTAAAGGTGTAGTCAAGTTCCTTGACAAACAGCTGGTCAGCAGCTAAGGATGTGCTGGCCAGTGTGCGGTGGTAGAGGAAGGGCACACCTCTGTGCCCCAAACCTCAGGCTGACTGCTTATTGTAATAGCAGGTTGCACAGAGAAAATGCTTCTGTACAAACAGATACCCTTCATATAGGATGCAGAACGTAGAAACGTTTTTTGGTCACGTATTGGTTTTTCGCTGCCATGCAAAGTGTTGACAATCATAGTCTCATTTGTTTCACATGCAAAGAAGATCTAAGATGCTACATACTCCTTTATATAATTTATTCTAGACATTCTACTTGAAATATGTAATAAGCATCCCAATTGACCCAATTGGCCCAAAGGGACCTCTTATTTCTCTCCCCAATTTTTCCCTTCAAGTCTCAAGAAACCTCAGGCCAAAACATTTGACTTATCCTTAATGCCTTTCATTGCTTTGGAATAGATACCTAATGCACCGGCTCCGTCTTCCGAGCCAGGTATTCTCACCTTCTTCACCATGACCACGTTAGAACAAGGCACCACCATCTCTTGCCCTGACCATTGGGACAGCCTCTCCACTAGATTTCCAGCCCCCGACCTTGGACCTGTTCTTCCCATAGCAGTCTGGGGAGCCTGGAGAGGCATACACTGACTCGCACACCACATGGCAGACGGAGACAATGCAGCGAATCTTTGACTTCTCGGAAACCTTTATTGATGACTAACACAGAGCATACGTGCAAAATGCAAAGGGGCCTGAATAGGGTCAGAAGAATCCCCAGCCCCAGGAAGACTGGGTAGAGAGGAAGCTGCAGGGTAACCAGGAGCACAGCGTAGTGAGTTGTCAACAACCGCCCTAATGTATTTAGAAAGGGGGAGGGGAAACAAGTTTCCTCTCTGCAGGGCAGGTGAAACAACTTCCCTAATCTAACTGCTGTTCAGGAGTTTAAAGGGCTCAGCCCTGTCAACCTGTTGACTCCCTGTACAGGGATGGTGTTAATGACTTTGCCCAGTCTGGGGCGCTTCTGGGCTCCTTTCATGTTTGGGGGTCATGATGCGACCCCTGGGGATAGTCCATCTGCACACTTAGCCCTGGATTGAGGTGAGGTGCCCTGCAGAGAGATCAGCTGGTCGGCCTCCCGCAGTGATCCATGCTCATGCGTGGAATGTTATTCAATCCCTCCCCATGGCTCAGAATAACCGGTGCAGGGTATTTGCACTTGGTGTTCCCTCAGCCTGGAATGCTGATCTCTGCCTGGATTATTCCCTCATTTCATTCAGATCTCTGCCTGAATGATGCCTCTTCCTCATGAAGTATTTCTGATCCCCTGCTTAAGATGTAGACACTGTCTTTCCTCTTACCCAGCTTTATTTTTCTTCATACTATCTGCCACTATCTCTGCCATATTAGGTTTATCTGCTTACCTGTTTATTTTTCTGGGTCACCAGGGGTGGCAACAAGACAGTGTGTGGGTCACACATGTGGTTGCCACCCTAGACCCATCACTGTCAAGTAGGTGACGTCTGTCTCTGCTGGCCTTGCCTCCTGGGTTATTCTTCCAACTCCAAGCACAGCCTATTTTCACTCTGCCGCCTTGAAGCCCACCCAAGCCTGCTTTCCTTCTGTTGTGTCCCTGTATTTCTAAATTTGCTGTAAACCTCTCTCCTTTCCCCATCTCTATACTCAAAGTGCAAACCCCGCCTTTCCTGGTGCAGTTATACCTCAGGGGATGATCTGATCACAGGGGTCTACAGGAGGTGAGGACGACACTGGCTTTGTTCTTAAAGGTGCTGACACTGGCTTTGTTCTTAAAGGTGCTGTTTGCACAGTAACTCACTCTTCTCTGCTGCCGTCAGTCTCGAGGAGATTTGTGTGGGTGAGATGATTTTTCTCTGTGCATCGTAGGGCGACTGAAGGAGAGAGGATACCACCTGGGCTCTGCTTACTTTGGGCCTTTCTAACTCATCCTACTCCTCAGACTTCCAAAGACCAAAGGATGAAGTAGGTCAGGGCATGGTTTTTCTTCTTTAGTACAATTTCTAAAAAAAGTTAGATTCCATTCTTGGCATCTGGGAGGTAGGAAAAGAGGCATCCTCTCTCTGTTCTCTGTGTTTTTTTCCCCCCTCTCTGTGCGTGTGTGTGTGTATAGTGGTGATGCAGGGTCATTTATACCAGCACACCTCACGAATTGCACCTGTACTCACTGGAGCAACATGCATTATCCCGCCACCGCCATGAGGAAGATGTGGAACCACCTAAGGGAGCCATCATGGCGACACTGTTGGAAACTTTCTCTATAAACATGAGAACTTGAGGGAAAGGCTGTGGATTTTCATCCAGTTATTAGAGGACCAACCCAATGCAACTCTTTTCATGGTATGAGATACTCATGAATATAAAATACCAGAGGTTGGCAAAAGTGTACTTCTCCTAGGGTTTGGGTGAGAGGAATATATCAGGATAATTAGCCACTTAGAACATTCTCTCACACAATGGTGTCTTTAGTTCAATCAGAAAATATGTATTTGCCACCCCCAGTGTGGTAGGCATTGTTCTAGGAGCAAGCAAAGTAATTGATGGTCTGGTGGGGCTGACAGTGGTTAATAATCATGACAGCAGAGGCACGGCCAGCAGCCAAGTCCCCAGTCTAGCTCACAGCCCCCAGTCTTGGCCACGATTCATTCCATATAGTATCTCTTCTTCACTGAGAGAGAGGATGTGAATAATAAAGTTGAGATGATGTGTGAACTGAGAGCCTTGACCTCCGTAATAAAGCCATAGACCTGTACTTCACAGCCGCCTACTTAAAGTGTTAGTTGAAACATGTCCAAGAACATGGCATTGGATAAAGGAGGTCAGAGGTCAAATATTGAGCAAGCTTGACTTAACGAAGGGGGAGATGGATGAGGAGGTGCTGAAACTCCCGTCAGTGTTATTATGACTCTTACGTTCTGTGCTCACCTGGAGGAGTCAAGTCACTTAAGGAACCACAATCAATTAAAAGAGTATGTTTTACTTGTCCACTCTGGGAAGAGTCAGTGTGCAAACAAATATTTGAGCAAGGCATGAAAATGATTCTCTCTTAGACAAATACTTCAGACTCAGAGTTTAATTTTCTCAAATAATTTAGTTCGATGGTCAATGAATTCAACAAACATTTTTTTCCAGCTTTTTAGAGACCTAGCAATTCCATGATCATGCAGTATGTTTATCATCAAAGTTATTATTCCCTAGTTACTGAACATTGATTAAGGTTCCTGTCCCCCAATTTTTCATACACTTAAGCCTCCTTGTGTAGTACCCTCTTTTGGTCCCCTCTTTTTCTCTGCAGGTCCCCATTAATCATCTTAGATTTTTCTGAGATGACGTTGACTTTACATATTATCTTTGGGGGCTTAAAAATGTAAGATCATCGGGCTGCACCTGTGGTGCTGGTCCCGTATACTGAGGGTGGCCGGTTCAAACCCAGCCCTGGTCAAACTGCAACAAAAAATAGCTGGGCATTGGGGCAGGTGCCTGTGGTCCCTGCTAGTTGGGAGGCTGAGGCAAGAGAATCACCTCAGCCCAGGAGTTGGAGGTTGCTGTGAGCTATGATGCCACCACACTCTACTGAGGTCGACAAAGTGAGACTGTGTCTCAAAAAAACAAAACAAACAAACAAAAAAACAAAAAACAAAATGGTAGCATGATCCATAATTATAAAATTCTCTCTTCTTTTCTTTAATCAAAACCTTTCTGGTTGACTGATTGCACAAATGGTCCCAAGTCTTCATCTTCCCTGTGTTTTAGTCATTTACACTAGGAATTTGCAGTTCTTTCTGTCAAGAGGTGAAGTATATCCTCTCCTCCCAAGTTGACACTGAATTTCTCATGAGGCTTCCTTTGGCCCATGTGTTGGGAGATATGATGTAACCAGAAGCTTAAAAAAGTACTTGTAAATTTTGTTTGTCTTTGTCATGAGGACATGCTGAGGATAGCATGACAGGGGATGGGGCATGGGCCCCTGTTGTCTCAGCTGAGCTGATCCCAGATCAATCAACTCTCCTGCCGGAACCAACTGGAGTCAACTGCCAGAGGGAATCAGCTGAGATCAGAACAAATTTCCAGCCAAGCCCAGCCTAAATTGCTGACCCACAGACTATGAATTGGGCTAAACAAATGCTTAAGCCACTGAATTTTCAGGCAGCTTGTTACACAGCATTGTTGTGGCAATAGATACATGATCATGCTTCCCTGAATCTCAGGGACTTGAAAGCTGCCTCTCTAGTTGGCCTCCTCCAGACAAAAATTGAGTGTGCTTTCTATTTGCAAAGTATTATGCAGAAGGCTTTATGATTTTATTGAATCCTGACAACAATATTATCTAGAAGATGGATAATGTTATTATTGAAATTTCAGAGGCAAGGACATTGAAACTTAGAGAAGGTTAAGGGGCTTGCCCAACATTTACAGCGGGGAAGACTCTTTTTAGAACCTGGGGTTTTAACCATTGCTGTTCACATGACTGGTTCCTCCATCCCTCCTGCTCTGCTTTCCACCCCCTACCAGGCCTAGTAAGGAAAAGACCCTGTGTTCCAATCTGCAACACAGACACCACTTTTATACTTGGTTTATCCTTAATATTTCTTTTCTTACAGCTCCTATAGATGGTCATCTTCTTCATTAATCTGGAAATTCTTTTAAGGATAAGGATTTATGATTTTTTCCCTCATAGCTGCCATGTAGTTGTATATATATTTATTAAGTACACACACATATATATATAAGGTACCAAAAAATGTATACACATTTTAAGAAAGGGGAAAAAAACTACATTAAAATTGTAATACTTGAATCATGTTTGATGTCTGCAATTACATGAGATACAAGATGCACTATACAAGATAATATTATTGGTGTATATTGAGTGTTACAATTTTAATGCAGTTTTTTCCCCTTTCTTAAAATGTGTATACATTTTTTAGCACCCTCTGTATATAAAAGAAAGATCCTATTTATATTTTTAGAAACCTATTCTATAAAAAACAACTATGAAAAGGTAAGAAGTACTCTACCAAAGAATATATACATTTTTAAAAGGGCAGTTATTCAAAGTAATCCAGTTGATGCCAAGCACAGTAGGAAAATTTTTCCATTTTGTTACAGTTTTAGTTGCATGTTATTTGAATTTGGTGTTTGCTGAATGTTCAATAAAAATAAAAGGATCTTGGATCATTATCTATTAGGTTAATTTTAGAAGCAGGGGTTAATATAAAACTGGCGCTGAATAATTTCTGGTTTACAGTTCGTTTCTGCATTTAAGAAATTACGGTTTAGAAACTTGCCCTGTACTTTAGGTATACCGCCACCAGGTGGCGGCAAGATCTCAGCCATAAAGTCTGCACAGTAACAAATTCGCGTGCCTTCTGAGGTTCAAGGTAATAGCGCTTTCCTTAAGTACAAAAAGAATTCGAGACCGCAGATTTCCAATTTAACATAAAATACCTCTTTACTTAAATAACTGGGCTTCAACTCTAAGGCACCTTTACAACAAATATAAATCCTAAGCTACAAAACCATCTACGTCAATATTTTCTTTCCCAGTTTCCTTCTGACTATTTTCATAATGGCTTATACACCTACACTGATGACAGTGCTAGGTTTTGTTACTTACTCTGAATCTTTACTTGTCAATCTTGCCATGGCAGCCTCTATATCATGTATCGAAATTCTTAATTATTTTTTTCCGGGACACAGACTTTTCTGGGATCCCTTTCATCTCAGACAGCAGAGGGTCCCGTTCCTGGTATGATCTTGGATCTTCCCTTACGTGAGACCAGAAGTATTTATCACCCAGACTAGCATGAATGGTGCTTATTTGCATTTTACATATGTATTTGCATTTATGGAGGGATTTTTCCTTTTTAGTTTCTACACTGTAGAATAATCTATTAGATGATATTTCTCCTCTCAAAGGTCCCAGAAGCACAGAGGCAGTTACTCTAATAGTAATCTGGCTGGATTTCTTTAGCAGCAGCCCCTTCCCTAAATATGGAGACTTTTTTACCAAACAAAAATCTTTGAGTTGTATTAGAAATCTGAGCAAAATCCAGAACACAATTAACTGATTTCATTATAATGGATCACGCTATACATATAAAAGGAGCAGTCTGAATGAAAAGACCGAGCTACTTCAACAAATAGTCAGAAGTTCCCACCACTATGGGTTGTCATGCTGCAGCTTTGCAATGGATTCTAAAAGGGTTTAGATTTACAGATGATACACTGAGAATGAATCCCTAACCAGGGAGCAACCACTGGGCTCTATCTCAAGTTCCTCACACTGAGGAACAAAGAGGTCTGGGGGTGGGCAACTGAGTGTCAAGTCTGAGGGTCAAAGGTCAATGATTATGTAGTTGGTGGAAGAAAACACTAGTAATTCTGCACCTGAGCACTGTCAGCAAAAAAGGGGGGGAAATGACCAGTTTCATCCTGAATGTTGGTACACAAAGCTCAGAGAGTCTCTTAATCTAGCATTCACCAACTCCACGAGTGGAAATATTTTGAGCAGGGCTGAGCCGGGAGGGTTTGGACAAGGCTGGCAGGGAAAGATGACATCTGCTGGGAAAATTGGGAGGCTGGAAGGGGTTGGAGTGGGAGTGAGGGAGGACAGAGGTTGAGCAGTAATTCCTGGAGACGGGAGTTAGCACATCAGTCAGGGCTACCCACGTGCCCTGACACATAAGCTGTGGAAAGGGGCTCCCAGGGACCAGCTCCCAGCCCAACTCTGGGGGAGGGAGCTGGGGATGTCAGTAGGAAAAACACAAAGGCAGAAGAAAAATGAAAGAGGAGAGATGAGAAAGGGACAGATTAAAAAAAAAGCTCTAACTTGACTTTGAGTCTCACAGGAAACCTATGAAGCCAGCAGGGCAGATATTATCTTCCATTTACAAATGGGAAACTGAGTCCTAGGAAGGCTAAGTGACTTTTTGAAGGTCATAGACGGAGGAGTGAGCATCAGATTCACAGTCAAGTGACCTGATTCCAAGCTAGAGATGAAAGGAGAGGTGCATTTGAAACCCTGACACACACTCTGTGTCCACCCCTTTGCCTCATAAACAGTACGCTTTTAAATAATGGAAGCTTAGACTTTTAAGGGTCAAACAGAAGCAGCTGTAGCCACCGTTGAAGAGCGTTTCTGAAATGTCTTCATTCTCCTTGCTTTGGCCTCCTTTGCTATGGACTGTAATTTACCCTACTCTGGATACGTGGGGTTATAATTCATGAAAATTGACTCGATATTTATGGACATATAATTCAGGGATACCTTCAGGTTCTATAGAAGCATACAGGTTTTTTTCTTTAATTTTTAATTTTATGTTTTACTCCCCTATCTAACATATTTATGTCTAGAAATGGCTGCACAGCAGAATCAGCAAACTCAGCTCCTTTTGCTATCATAGTCAGCTCTTTTTCCTTAAGCTTGTTAGCTTCTAGCCCCCGATCATGTCACTCCCCTGATTAAAACCCTGTACGGCTCCCCAGTAAGCACTGGTTGCAGTGGTTTCCAACCCAGGCTGGACGTGATCATCACCTGCTGCCCAGGTGCCACCACCCAAGATTCTGGGGTATGAGGCCATCACCCACAGTGTAAGAAACAAAGACTTTGGTGTCTGGCCAAGTGGGACAGCAGGGTCTGGATTTATCTTCCTACCTGAAATCTAGACAAATATCTAAAACACTGTTTTTTTAAGATATTAGACATGAGGCAATGAAGGAAAGTGACTCCTTGAGAGAGAAAATAAACAAAGGGTGCCCTGGTTTACCACCTTGAAGAACTCAAGAGTCAGGGAGACTCCTTTAATAGAAAAGGTGGAGTGTCAGGAGATTAGGGTGGCTAATGTGTCCTAGGCAGAGTATAGGGAGGAGAGAGAGAGCTGATCAGCACCTGCATTTGAGAAAAGTATCTGAGGCCAGATTTAAAAAAGAACAACAATAACATCTGAAAATATTAGTGCAAACAGTACTTAGTGCTCAAACAAAGCTGATAATGGTTTACAGACCAAGAATCCCTGAAGTTCAAAGGATACTGGTTAAATACTCAGAAGCATCTTACCTCCACAGCTGGGAAGGTCTAGCAACAGACTGAACAATGCTATGGCCTTGCCTAACACACCTTAAAAGTAAGACCTGAAAGGATCAAAGTGTATCCAAGAAACTTCCCTTTTCCCCAGAACAACACCCAGGAATATTTATAGGGATACAAAAATATCCTGCCTGCAACAAGGTAACAAATCATACTGTCTAGCACACAACAAGAATTACCAGGCATGCAAAGAACAAGAAAGAGAAAAAACAATCAATCTAAACTGAACCCAAACTGACACAGGTGTCATATTTAGAAGACAAAGACATTAGAACAGTTACTGGGACTGTTACAAGTTAAAGGATAGATGGAGCATGGTAAATAGAGACAGAGGAAATACACAAAAGACCCAGGTGTAACTGCTATGGATAAAATTGATGCAATGGATGGTGACAATGGCAGATTGGCTGTTACGAGAAGAGAAGATTAGTGAACCTGAGGAGAGAGCAATAGAAGGTGTCTAAATGGGCCACACAGAGAAAAAAGACAGAAAAGAATAAATAGAGCATTGGTGAGCTGTGGTCCAATTCTAAGTGGTCTAATATTTATATAATTGGAGTTTCCAAAGAAAAGGAGAGAGAATGTGGGGCGGGGGGGAGGGACAGGAAATAATATTTTAAGAAATAGTGACCAAAAAATTTCCCAGGTGAATGAACCATAAATCTCACATCTAAGAAGCTCATTAAAATAAAGTAAAATAAAAAATAAAAACTACTTTAAACTACTACTTTAAACACAAGGAGCAAGAAGAAACCCACGTCAATGTATACCATAACCACACTGCGCTGAAATTCGGCCAAACAGAGAACAACTTAAACTATGGTGCATACAGAGGAAAAAGAAAGATAAAATGAATGCAGATCCTTGGTCAGAAACAAGGCAGAAAAGAAAATGGTGAACCAACATCCTTAAAGTACTGCTCCATTAGAATTCTGCACCTAGCAAAAATGGGCTTCAAAAACCAAGGCAAAATAAAGTACCTTCCAGATATACAAAAGCTGAAGGAAGTTATCACTAGAAGCCCCACTCTATAAACAAAAGCTAAAGAAAGTCCTTGAGGTAGAAGGAAAATGACCCCAGATGGACATGCAGGACCCTATGCAAATGAAGGCTGGCATCACCTGTGCTGGCATCACAGGTGTGTTACCGGTGCGGCTATACGAGGTCCCATAAGTAGAAGGGGCCTGTGCTTGGTTTAATGATCTGCTGTCACTGTCAGGAGATTTTTAATAAGTTTTGAACAAAGGGCCTCATATTTTCATTTTGTACTGGGCTCCCAAATTATGTAGTTGGTCCTGATAAAGAATACTTCTTAGCCTGTGGGAGGGAGGCAGAGGCTGGAACGCTGAGCTTCCATCTAAGAATCCAGGCCACACAAACACTCCAAAGGATGTCATAAGAACGTATACACATCTTAAGCAATGCTATCTACAATTTATACCCATCTTAAGCAATGCTATCTACAATGTATACCCATCTTAAGCAATGCTATCTACAATGTATACCCATTGTAAGCAATGCTATCTACAATGTATACCCATCTTAAGCAATGCTATCTATAATGTATACCCATCGTAAGCAATGCTATCTACAATGTATACCCATCGTAAGCAATGCTATCTACAATGTATACCCATCTTAAGCAATGCTATCTATGTGCTACTTTTCAAGGTTGAATGGAAGTTACTGTTGCTGGTCCGGTGCACCTAGACACTCTAGGCACCATCCACTTTACCTGCAATTCACTCACTTTCTGAGAATGATTGATTTTACTCCCAAAAAGATTCCTTAAAATGTGTATACATTTTTTTGGCACCCCGATACTTAGACACATTAGGGAGAAAGGGTGGAGGCGACGTCTTCAGAGGTAATTGGCATGTTTTAATTTTAATTGGGACCAGGGTAAATGAAATCCATGTGTGTGTGTGGGGAAACCCCACCAAACGTCCACTAAAACAAAACAATTTTAAGTAGATGATCAGAACACTATTTTTCATTTTACACCATGATGGGTTGGAAATGGAAATCCTATAATGGAGGATTTCTTTCAGCTCTTCATGAAGTTCATTTGTTGCTGAGTGTTCATGTCTGTGTCTTCTGGCCAACATGCCTTATTGTATTTTTATCACTGGTGTGTGTGTGTTTTACTAATTCCAGCATCAACACTTTAATAATGCATATTTGATAATTTTTAGCCTGAGGTACTGCAAGAATGTAAATTCATTTTCAATGCAAACAGAAAGCTATGGTACTTCCAGGGGAGTTTTAGGGACGCAGTGCATTTTACTGTAGTATAATTCTATCTCAGTTTAGGTCAAGGCTCCCAAGTTAAGAGTCATATAATAGGTGTGGATGTGTGCTGAAATGTGCTGAAGGATAGTAGACATAGTAATGCTAGACTTAGCCCACCATCAACCTCTTGGATGTATACTATGAAAGGGCTAAAAATATTGGCAGGTGAGTATTTATATGGGAGATTTTCCAACTTGCATGAGGAAGGGATAAGGGCATTCATTCAAACACTTGGGTCAGGGAAGAGAAGCTTCAAGAGATTCTCTGGAAGTATGTGAGGTTTAGACACGGGGTTGGGAGGTGGAGTCCAGGGACTTCACCTGACATAGTGCTGAAAAAGCTTAAAGCTAAGAGGTTGTTTCTAGCTGCCCTGAAGGCCAGTGAGGAGCCAGCAGCATTGAATATGAGCATAAATGAAACACCGAAATTCACAGATGATTTATAAAGTTTGCTCTACACTTCAATACTCATACCCAGTCACTTAGTGAAAGCCTTCAGCTTTGATTAAAGTTGTTAATATTTGAAGTGTTGACTGATGGAGCTTCCCTGGTGTGGAAATATGAATATTTCTCATTTATTAATGTCCTGTAGTGAAGGCATAACCCTTTACTTAAAATAATTGGTTTGGAAGTGGAATTCGAATTTTTATCCTCCCCATTTCTCCCTGCAGTTTGGGAATTTGCTGATTATTTTTCTTGGCTGTGAACATTAAGTTACCATTTGCCTGTATCCAATATGCGTGCGCACACACACACACATTCCCACACAATGTCAAAAATATTCAGGGAATGAGTTTAATTGCACTTGTATCAATGAGGGTAATGTAGATAGAAGTATGAGTTCATAAAGCTGGTTAGATTAAAAAAATTCAAAGCAAGTCATGAGTCTAAATGGGATACTCACAGGATGATATCTCTACAGCATTCCAGCAAATAAGTGTATGTTATTAAAGAATTAACGTAAAATTAGAAAGTTCGCTTAGAAAATTTCTCAGTACGTCTCCAAGTGGTTAGATTATTATAAGATTTCCCTGGGAAGGTAAAAATGAAATCAACATTCAATTACATATGGAAAGAAAAGAAAAGGAAAGAAATCTGAGAGTCCTAAGTGGAAGAGTGATGTAAATACAGTTTCAGCAGCGATTTGGCAAGAAGCAAATGGTCTTCTAATCGATTTACTGCTGTAAAAATAATTCCAAATTATTTTCACGGGGCATATGAAATAATTTTCATGGGATGCATATGAGTATCGCTACCTTACCTATTTTATTTGTTTCTACCCAAAGGCATTTAAAAAACAAACAACCACCGCAGTGAGATTTTTAAAGCTATTCTTACGCTTGTGAGCAGAGAGATTTAAGAAGGCATTGAAACTGAAATTTTATCTTGTCCATTCACTGGGTACTTTCATCATTATCAGTATCATAGGATATCATAAGTCTGGGCTAGAATTATTTCCTTGGTAAACCATGATAAAGCCAATGAGAAGAAATTCAACATACATTCTGTAATGAGATTCATAAACTAATAAATTGGACAGTGTTCAAATTTATTTATTCTTACCCAAGTCCCTTGAGTAGGTACATAGTGGTAAAAAAAATTAACATTTTCATAATTTCAGTACTTTTTTTGGTGTAGAAGATGAATACGAGGTTATTTGCATGGTTTCTAAGATAGTTATTTTAATTTCATAATTAAGCCACATACCATATTAAAGCCATAGAGAAAATCTAAAATCTCCCTATGGGGGTTGTTGAGGTTGTCAATAGCAGTACAAACCATCGTTGATACTCGCTAATATAGGCAAGGCCTAAGTAACCTTCTGAGTTAAAAAAAATTCACATCCTTGCTTATGTTAACTAGTCTTTTAATTATCTTAACTAGCATTTGGACAAGACTATAATTCAAACTAGAGGTTCAGCCAGCTACCAGGAACGTTTTGCCTGACAATCTCCCCCAACATATTCATATTTTAACACTGAAATATCAATACAAAAATGAGAGTAGAATTAATGATCTTTTTTATGATAGTGGCAGACACGGGAGCAAAACTGAGCTATTGATAAAACATCAGCTTCTGATTATGAAGCATGAAGAATAAAGAAACAATTAATGGCCTATCTCCCATCATCTATGTGCAGACACACATGGGCCTGTAAAATTGTCAGAAGCGCATGTGTTAGAAATTTCTTCAGGCGCCAGCCACGTATACCTAAAGGTGGTGGGTTTGAATCCCCAGCCCGGGCCCACCAAACAACAATGATGGCTGCAACCAAAAAATGGCCGGGCGTTGTGGCGGGCGCCTGTGGTCCCAGCTACTTGGGAGGCAGAGGCAGGAGACTCGCTTGAGCCCAGGAGTTGGAGGTTGC
>CAUYQV010056780.1:0-10536 GCA_963574575.1 Galagoides demidoff | reverse complement strand
GCACATTAGTGTTTACTAGCATTTTTTTTTTTTGAGACGGATCCTCAAGCTGTCCCCCTGGGTAGAGTGCTGTGGCATCACAGCTCACAGCAACCTCCAACTCCTGGGCTCAAGCGAGTCTCCTGCCTCAGCCTCCCAAGTAGCTGGGACTACAGGTGCCCGCCACAATGCCTGGCCATTTTTTGGTTGCAGCCATCATTGTTGTTTGGTGGGCCTGGGCTGGGGATTCGAACCCGCCACCTCAGGTGTACATGGCTGGCGCCTTAGCCGATTAAGCCATAGGCGCCGAGCCATTTTTATTATTTATTATCTATTTATTTATTTAGAGACAGAGTCTCATTCTGTCACCCAGGCTAGAGTGCAGCAGTGATGTTATCATCACTTCACTGTAATCTTGAACTCCTGGGTTCAAGTGATCCTCCTGCCTTAGCCTTCTGAGTAGCTAAGACAAGATAGGCTTGTGTCACAATCCCTAGCTAAATTATTTATTTATTTATTTATTATTTCTGTAGAGATGAGGGTCTTGCTATGTTGCCCAGGCTGGTGTTAAACTCCTGACTTCAAGCAGTCCTCCTGTCTTTGCCTCCCAAAGTGCTGGGATTATAGGTATGAGCCATGACGCCTTGCCTTTGCTAGCATTGTTAGATATTTCCAAAGGAAGAAAGAGGTAATATAAATTGGAAATATCCTCAGTGCTTTTTAACTTTTAATGGCTGTGAACTTAGAGCAACCTTATGATGTACATAGTCAGTCCTTTCTGTTGCAATACCATAGTTTACCTCTTCTTACCTGTGACAAAACCCACATGTAGCAATCTACCTAAATCTTCTCCCTGTTTTCTATAGAAAACTTCTTGCACTATAGATAGTATACTCATTTTGCCTTTTCAAGTATATAAATCGGAAGCTGTTTGAAGATGAATCCTTATATGTAATTCTTTTTTCTTTTTCTTTCTTTTCTTTTTTTTTTTTTTTGGGACAGAGTCTCCCTATGTCACCCTCCTTAGAGTGCCGTGGCATCACAGCTCACAGTAACCTCAGACTCCCGGGTGTAGGCAATTCTCCTGCCTCAGCCTCCCAAGTAGCTGGGACTATAGGTGCCCACCACAGCAACTGGCTATTTTTTGGTTGTAGTTGTCATTGTTGTTTGGCAGGCCTAGGCTAGATTCAAACCACTAGCTACGATGTATGGGCTGGCACCCAAGCCACTGAGAAACAGGTGCCAAGCCTATAATTCATTTTTAAAAAACATCTTGCACAGTGTAAGATAAGCAAATATTCATTTTTGGAAAATCAATATCTGTTGAATTAATGAATGGCCACTTAAAATGCCATGTTGGAATATAAATAAGTTGATTCAAGGGAGTATAAACATACACACTCAAAAAAACAAACAAAAACCCATAATGGAACCTGGGAAAATTTTGTGAAGAAAAAGAAAAAGTAGGGTGGTGCCTGTGGCTCAATGGGTAGGGCGCCAGCCCCATATACTGAGGGTGGCAAGTTTGAACCCGGCCCCTGCCAAACTGCAACCACAATGAAAAAATAGCTGGGCGTTGTTGTGGGTGCCTGTAGTCCCAGCTACTCAGGAGGCTGAGGCAAGAGAATCACTTAAACCCAAGAGTTGGAGGTTGCTGTGAGCTGTGACAGCACAACACTTTACTGAGGATGACAGAGTGAGACTCTATCTTTAAAAAAAAAAAAAGAAAGAAAAAGAAATAGTAGAAACATTACCTAGATGTGGAGAAAGTGTCCAACTCTGGAAATTATGTACTGGAATAATGGTAAAAAGATTTTACAAAATGTCTGCCTTTGTTTTTTAGTAAGATGTAAACAATCTTGGCCTTTCTGAAACAAGAGGTGAGAATAAGATGAAAAGCAAATTCTGGACAAGTGGAGATGGAGCTGAGAGGAAAAAAATGTAAGGAAACTTTATAATCAGAGAATACAATTTTTAGAGTAAGAGTTAGCCCTACCACATAGGCAAAATATATCAAATTAATGAATGACTTTATTATTTTGATGAGGAAAGAATACTTTTTTAAGAAAAGATTTTATAAAAAAAAAAAAAAAAAAAAAAGATGTTGGTCCCAGCGTGGTGGCTCACGCTTTGTAATCCCAGCACTCTGGGAGGCTGAGGCAGGTGGATTGCCTGAGCTGATAGTTGAGAACAACCTGAGCCAGAGCTAGACCTCATCTCTAAAAATAGCCAAGCGTTCTGGCAGCCGCCTGTAGTCCCAGCTACTCTGGTGGCTGAGGCAAGAGAACCGCTTGAGGCCAAGAGTTTGAGGTTGTTGTGAGCTTTGACACTATACGGAGGGCAACAAAGTGAGACTCTGTCTCCACAATAAAAAAAAAAAAAATGCTGCAACAACTGGAGTTGGCCTCACTACCTGACTCCTTGCTTGCTGTCATTTTTTTCCAACATACAACCAGTTCTTCAGTTCTCACTGTAGAGGTGGTAGTGTCAGCAGAGAGGGGCAAACTGGAGGGCCTCTGCCCATGGCTACCGCAATGGCTGTCACTTACAGACTGAAATAGAACTCAGAGAGATTGTTCGTTTTTTCCTTTAACAAATATTTCAGCTTTATTTACTAGCTCTAAGTGTTGGTTGGAAACTGACGCAACCCTTTCCCCCAATAGCGAGGTTTCTACCAACATGGCATTTGTCTTCTGTTCCATGAATCTCTTTTCCTTCTAAGCCCTTTGGGTTGACAATTGCCAAATACCCCTGCTGGGTCACCCCAGTCAGCCACGTGGGAGTCACAAATACAGAGTTGGTCAAATATCAAACCCGAGGAGGCTGAGAAGTGGGATGTGGCCCAGGGATCACCCAACCACAAACAAGCCAACCCCTGAGACCCATGCCTTTCTTCCTACTGCAAACATTAGGCACAGGAAGTTTAGCAAAAAGAATGAATTCTGAGGATTCTAGAGGTCTAAGCATCTGGGGATCCCACAGAAGTTTCATGTACTTAATTCAGAAAAATAAGAAAAAACATTAGCCCAAGTGGTGGTGCTTCAGCAGAGGTTATCGGCATGTGGCTCCCCTGCCCATGGCATCTGTTGCCCAGGTATCTGGAATGCTTCCTGGCCTCTGGCTCTAGCTGATTAGCCCCATTCTTGAGCTTCCTCAGATAACTTCTCACAGTTTCTCTTTTGCTCCAGACCAGCCTCCCCTGGTGTCTTTAGCTCTCCTCAGAGGACATGCCTTGCGGCATTTCCCTGGGGGACTGGATCTTGACTCCCACAGGATCCTCCCACGGTGTCTTCCCCTAAGGCAAATCACAGCTCCAGGCTGCCTGATTTTCCCCCACTCCACCCAGTAGGTAGGGGACAGGAGGCAGGTTGGTATCCTCTGTGCTCACCATGGCCACTTCCTGCACCCTTTATTAAGAAACTCCGTCAAGTCTTTCAGCAATTCTTTCCTTCCTCCTTCTTCTTGAGACTTAACCCGTGGTTTTTCCATCTCCCCCAAGTCTTCTCATCCTTCTGGGTGATGCAAGCATCCCTAAAAGACTTACCCAATGCCCTGGCCCCCCATTTCCAACCACCAACTCCTCCTCTCCAGTTCAGCCGCCCACTATCCTGGATGTTCCACAAGAATGGGGACCGCGTCTCTATTGCTCCCACTTTTTGGAACTAACAATTATTAAACATACGTGTATGTTAAATATCTGGCACTGTCTTGAACACCTTACCTGCATTATCCTATTTAATTCCTCACAGCAAGCAATCCTGTGGGATAAGAACTCTGACTATATTTCACAGATGAAGCAACAGGCCCAGAGAGGTTAAATAACTTAGCTGTGGTCTCTCAACCTGTAAGTGTGCAGCTGGGGTTCAAACCCAGGCAGTCTAGCTGTGGAACACATACTACTAGATCTCAGCTCAAACTGTCTCTATTTTCTCCCCAGAGCCCAGTCCAGTGGCTGACATTCATGTCTGCTCAATTGTTTGTTGCTTGACTAAATTAAAAAGCATTAAATGTTATAAAATAGAAACAAAACCTCACTCCTACAACCTCCTGCTCCCTCTCACCAAAGGTCGCTACTTGCCATGAGTTTCTTTCTCTCTTTTTTTGTTTTTTTTGGAGACAGAGTCTCACTATGTTGCCCTTGGTGGTAGAATGTGCCAGCCACAACACCCGGCTATTTTTTTTTTTTTGTGGATACAGAGTCTCACTTTATCGCCCTGGGTAGAGTACGGTGGCCTCATACAGCTTACAGCAACCACCAACTCCTGGAAGCGATTCTCTTGCCTCAGCCTCCTGAATAGCTGGGGCCATAGGCACCCACCACAACTCAGCTACTTTTTTTAAAATTAAATCATAGCTGTGTACACCAGCTATTTTTTTGTTGCAGTTCAGTGGGGTCGGATTTAAACTCGCTACCATGGGTATATCCCTACCACTGAGTCACAGGTGCTGCCCTTTTTTTTTTTTGAGACAGAGTCTCACTAGGTCACCCTCAGTAAAGTGCTGTTGTGTCACAGCTCACAGCAACCTCAAACTCTTGCACTTAAGTGATTCTCCTGCCTCAGCCTCCCAAGTAGCTGGGGCTACAGGTGCCTGCCACAACGCCTGGCTTTTTTTTTTTTGTTGTAGTTGTCATTGTTGTTTGGCAGATCCAGGCTGGACTCAAACCTGCTAACTCCAGTGTACGCGGCTGGCACACTAGAAGCAGACCTACAGGGGCCGAGCCATTGCCTGGCTATTTTTTATTGCAGTTATCATTGTTGTTTAGCTGGCCTTGGTCGGGTTCGAACCTGCTAGCCTCGGTATATGTGGCTGGCACCGTAACCACTGTGCTTCAGGCCCTGAGTCTCTTTTTTTTTGAGACAGTCTCACTTTGTCACCCTTGGTAGAGTGCTATGGTGTCATAGCTCACAGCAACCTCCAGCTCTTGGGCTCAAGCGATTCTCTTGCCTCAGCCTCCCAAGTAACTGGGACTTCAGGTGCCTGCTACAATGCCCAGCTATTTTTAGAGACAGGTCTTACTCTTGCTTAGGCTGGTCTTGAACCCATGAGCTCAGGCAGTCTACCTGCCTCAGCCTCTCAGAGTGCTAGGATTATAGGCGTGAGCCACCTCGCCCGGCCAATGCCATGAATTTCTTGTGCTTTTCTCTGGAGAATGTTTCTGAGGTACATACTTGCACAGCAGTATGCATTAAAAAATGTACACAAATGGGATCCTGTTATTCAAGTGGCTCTGCATCTTACGATTTGATTAATAGATTTTGGACAGCTTCCCAGAACAACTCATGTCTACCTCATTTTGTCTACTAGGTATTCCCTTCCATGGGAAATTCAGTGGGAACCTGCCAGTGCAGCCGTGTGTGTGGTTTGTAGCCAGCGTCCATTCTAGTTTGTTGGTGTCCCTCCATACCTGTTGGGCAGTATTTTGAATTTAACCTATTTTTGGTGGATTTGGGGTGTTTCCTTTTTTTTTTCCTTTTTAGAGACAGAGTCTTGCTATGTTGCCCAGGCTGGAGTGCAGTGGCTATTCACAGGCACGATCCCACTACTGATCAGCATGGGAGTTTTTACCTACTCCATTTCCTACCTGGGCTGGTTCACCCCTCTTTAGGCATCCTGGTGACCCCCCGCTCCCAGGAAGTCACCATATCGATGGTGAACTTAATGTGGACACCCGATTGGCATAGTGCACTATAGCCCAGAACTCCTGGACTCAAGCAGTCCTTCTGTCCCAGCCTCCCAAGTATCTGGGACTACAGATGCACACCACTGTGTCCGGCTGTATTTCCATTTTTTAAAAATATTTTTTAGTTTACTTACAATAGTATATTCCTAGCTAAGATTTGCTGGGTTGAAGAGCATATACCTTCAATGTTTGATTGGGACAAATGGCCCTGCCAGAAGAAGGTGCCCAGTAACCCCAGCAGGTTCAAAGATGAGGGTCGCCTATTTCCCTTCATCTTTGCTAGCACTGGATATGTTCATCTTTTGATTTTTTGTCAGTCTTTTTTTTTTTTTTTTTGAGACAGAGTCTCAAGCTGTCATCCTGAGTAAAGTGTTGTCATGGCGTCACAGCTCATAGCAACCTCAAACTCTTGGGCTTAAGGGATTCTGTCTCTCTCTCTCTCTTTTTTTTTTTTAACTTTTTTTTATTTTTAAGCAATTCTCTTGCCTCAGCCTCCCAAGTAGCTGGGACTACAGGTGTCTGCCACAATGCCTGGCTGTTTTTGTTGTTGTTGTTGTTGTTGTTGCAGTTGTCATTGTTGTTTTAGCTGGCTGGATGGGCTCGAAACTGTCAGCCTCAGTGTATGTGGCCAGAGCCCTGCCCACTGACCTACAGGTACCACCATTTTTTCCAGTCTTAAAAGCACAAAGAATATCTCAAAAATGTTTTGGTTTGATTTCCTTTATGAATAAGTTTAAGTCCTCCATTGTCTAAAATTCCTTTTCTAGCCGGGAATGATGGCTCACAACTATAATCCTAGCATTCTGGGAGGTCCAAGGCAGGTAGATCCCTTGAGCTAAGGTGTTCAAGACCACCCTGAACAAGAGTGAAACCCCATCTCTACAAAAAAAAAAAAAAAATAGAAAAACTAACCAACCATTGTGGTGGGCACCTGTAGTCCCAGCTACTCAGGAGGCTGAGGCAAGAGGATCACTTGAGCCCAAGAATTTGAGTTGTTGTGAGCTATGATGACAAGCTATGATAAGTGTCCATGATAACACCATGGCATTCTACTCAGGGTGACAAGAGTGAGACTCTGTCTCAAAAAAATAAAGAAAGAATGAAGGAAGGGAAGGAGGGAGGGAGAACAGAGAGAAAGAGAAAGAAAGCTCCTTTTTTGTGTGTGAACTACTAGTTCTAATCTTTTGCCCATTTTCCCTATTTGTGCATTTCCTTTTTTTTTTTTTTTTTTTGCAGTTTTTGGCCGGGGCTGGGTTTGAACCTGCCACCTCCAGAATATGGGGCCGATGCCTTACTCCTTTGAGCCACAGGCACCGCCTGCATGTCCTTTTTTTTTTTAAATTGATATGTATGAGCAAATGAGCTCTTTGAAATTAAGGATACTAACTTCTTTGCTCTGAGGTATTGCACCTCATCAGTTCCTTGTTAAAACTGTCCCTTCCCTTCGGATCTGTGATACACACTGTTCTGGTTTTCTTCCTTTCTTTTCTGCATCTTCCTCAAGGATGACCATTTCTTTCTTTCTTTTTTTTTTTTTTGAAAATAAGGTTTACTACATCGCTCTCAGTAGAGTGCTGCGGCATCACTTGGGCTTAAGGGATTCTCTTGCCTCAACCTCCCAAGTAGCTGGGACTACAGGTGCCCGCCACAATGCCCAGGTATTTTTTGGTTGTAGTTGGCCCAGGCTGGATCTGAACCCGCCAGCTTTAGCGTATGCGGCCGGCGCCCTAGCCACTGAGCTACAGGCACCAAGCCAGGATGCCCATTGCTCATCTCACTTTTTGAATATTGTTTTTTCCTCTCTTGTACCTAACCTCACTCTCTTTTCTTCCCACTCGCTACATTTTTCAAAGGGGTGCCACTTCCATTCCTGTGGCTTAATTAACTATAGTGGGCGTGGTTTATTGTAGTTGTTGCTGCCTGTTTAATGACTCTATAAAGAAATACTCTTCCGTAAACCCAGTTCCTGACACTTACATGGGACTGTCCATTGGGCAGGGCAGGCTGGAGATTCAGACTTTTCTCTACAACAGTAATTTGTTTGAGGTGGCTGAGTGATTTAAGGCAGGTAATTTAAGATATTCCTCAGAATTTCTGCTGGGATTATTAGCAAAGATGTTCTTTCTTTACAGGAACTAGTTCCTGTACACAGGTTGTAGTCCGGAAATGGCATCTTTGGTACCATGAGAGAGAGCCTGTCTGAGAATGCAGGTAACACCAAGAAAAGCTAAGTGACAGAAGCAGAGACATATCCTGAGTGTCCACAATACATGTATGTCTGCATTTCCTTTTTTTTTTAAGAGACAAGATCTTGCTCTTTCAGGCAGAGAAAGGTTAAGTAACTTAGCTATGTTTTGGTGGTGCGATCTTAGCTCACAGCATTTTCTCTTTCTTTTCTTTTTGCTTTCGATTTCTGCTGCCTTTCACTTTGTCTTAGTTTGAAGTTTTATTTATTTATTTATTTATTTATTTTACATCTTCCTCCTGTAGTGATTCTCTTGCCCCTCAAGTAGGTCTGGGATTATAGACGCTAGCCATAACGTCTGGCTGTTTTTTTTGTTTGTTTGTTTTGTTTTGTTTTTGTAGGGACAGGGTCTCACTCTGGCTCACTCTGCCTCATGTTGGTCTTCCACTGGCCTCGAACTTGGCTGAGCTCAGGTGATCCACCTGCCTCGGTCTCCCACAGCGCTGGGACAAGCTCTGTGGCCAGGCCAGCTTGGCCAGGCCACCACGCCTGGCCAGCTCACAGTTACTTTCTACCTCAAGTGATGTTCTCATCTCAACCTTTGGAGTAGCTGGGACTACAGGCATGTGTCACCATCCCTGGATAACTTTTTTGTTGCTGTAGATGTGGGGACTCACTATCTTGCCCAGGTTGGTCTCAAACTCCTGGCTTCAAGGATCTTCCCCTATCAGCTTCCCAAACTGCTGAGATTAAGTTATAAGCTACCATGCCCAGCTAGAAGGAGATCCCTTCACCTAGGATCCTCCTTCCTGCCTTGAAATTCCATATTCTCTACCACTTAGGAAATTAGGATGATGTTATAGGCTCAGTGTGTCCCCCTCAATTTGTATGTTGAATCTAACCCTAGTAGTTCAGAATGTGACTGTGTTTACAGATATGGTCTTTAAAGTAATTACAGTAAAATGAGGTCCTTAGGATGGACCCTAATCTAGTATTACTGTTATCTTTACCTGAGAAGAGCAAATTTGGACAAAAAATGCACAGACAGAAGATCACGTGGAGATATGAGAAACAGCCATATGCAAGCCAGGTAGGGTTCCTAAGGGGAAACCAACCCTGACAATGGACTTCTTTCTAGCCTCCAAAACTGTGAGGAAGTACATTTCTGATCTTTAAGCCACCTATCTGTAGTACTTTGTTATGTTAACCCTAGCAAATTAATTGTAGGTAAGTTTTCATCCCTTTCAAAAAAAAAAAAAAAAAGGGCTGGTGACTCTAATCCGACCTTTCACTTGAGCTCCTGTTGTAACCAACAACTATCACCTGTTTCCACTTCATTGACTTACAAGTCATCTCAAGTACCACATATGTAAGCAGGTCATTGTAATTCTCTTAAAACTTGCTTCTCCTTGTATGTTCCTGATCTCTGCAGGGCCTCCCTGTTGACCCAGTTATCCAAGCCAGAGACTGGAGTGTCTTCTACATCAGTGATCAAGTCAGGCCACAGCAGCACTTTACTCTGTGTCTCACTGGGGACATCACCCTCTGGATGGTACATCAGGCTCGTCCCCTCCCCCACTCCTTCTCCAGTGCCTTCCTATCCTCTCTCCACACTGCCCTCTTCATGATCTTCTGTCATGTCACTCCCAGTGGCTCTCACTGCTCTTGGAATAAAGTCCAGACTCCACAGCACAATGGATGTGGTCCTGGGAGAGCAGCTCATACTCTTAGCCAGCTTTGTCCTTGTTCCATGATGGCTTGACAGTCTCCTAAAGCTTACTGCTTCCTCAAAACCAGCCTTTCTAATAGCCCTTTTATGATTTTTGCTAATTCCACTTACGTGCTACAAATTTGGGGTTTTTGTTGTTGTTGTTTTTCTTCTTCTTTTGAGACAGAGTCGTGGTGTGTTGCCTGGGCTAGGGTGCAGTGATGTCATCACAGCTCACTGCTACTTCAAACCACTGGCTCAGGCTCTAGGAGTAGCTGAGACTACCTACTGGCATGTACCACCATGTCTGGCAAATTGTTCTAATTTTTATAGAGATGGGGTCTTGTTATTGTTTAGGCTGGTCCCAAAGTCTAGAGCTTAAGCAATCCTCCTGCCTTAGCTTCCCAAAATGCTAGGATTACAGATATGAAACACTGTGTCTGGCCCTGATTCAACTTTTATTTATTTTTTATTTTTTAGAGACAGAGTCTTATTGTGTCACCCTCAGTAGAGTGCTGTGGCATCAGAGCTCATAGCAACCTCTAGCTCTTGAGCTTAAGCTATTCTCTTGCCTTAGCCTCCTGAGTAGCTGGGACTACAGGTGCCCAGCTGCAGTACAATGCCTGGCTATTTTTTTGTTGCAGTTTGGCCAGGGCTGGGTTCGAATCCACCACCCTCGGTGATGATACCACTCAGTACCACTGAGCCACAGGTACCACCCTCAACTTTTAAACTTAAATTCCATTTATTGAGAAGGAAACACATAATTTACATTACTGTAAATAAAAAAAAAACAAAACTTGCCACAAATAGAAGGTAAACAATTTTAATAGATCATTATTAATATCACTGATAATTGTTGATAAATTGTTCCTTTATATAATGTTAAATTTCAAAGACAATTTTAAAGTATAGATGATATATGTAGCATACAAGTTACAGTAAACTTAATTGATTACCAAGATCCAAACTTAAAAATAA